>WTSP01010727.1:0-39862 GCA_025331215.1 Actenoides lindsayi | reverse complement strand
TTATCAACACCCTCCAGCTCCCAGTGCTGCAGCGTGAGGGCTGGATGGGGAAAAGCAGCTCGGCCAGACCCACTACACCTGTTAAAAAGAACCAGGTGAAAATATGATATATCAAAAGAAGTTATTTACTTGAAGGCCTGCACTTTTTCTTTTACAAAAGCAAACCTAGTTTGTGCTATTATTTACCACTGTTTTGTAGTCCTGGTACAAACCAGGTGACTGTAGTATTTCAGAGTAGGCCTATTTATAATTAAAATAAACTTGAAAGTAATCTATTCTGGCTATGCTCTAGTAACAGCTGTCAAATTCAGCAGCACTTTGTAAATCACCTTCTGTTTAACATGGAAGTGTTACAGTTATTATATATAAATACACCATATAAACATCACAAACGATGGCAGTTGATTTACAGATGTTAACAAAGATCATACTGTGGGACAGACATAAGAGAGAAAATAGCATCTTTTTTCACACAGTCATTTGGAGTTCTTCACACTATTCCCAAGCAGTCTCCAAGGGCATCATCACAGCCACTGGATAGGACTTCCGCTCACTTTGCTCAACTCCAGCTCTGCTGAAGCTAGCAAGAATTTTGCCCATATTTTCACCGCCCAGTCTTTCCCTGATGACTTTATGACAATTAATACTATATTAGCATAGAAAAATGGAGTGAAAATTTGAGCCTGGCAGGTTTGCATTGAGTGCAATAATTCCCCAGGTTCTATCTACGTCTAAATCATCGGTACTGCTCATACATACGACTATGACATACATGCTAGTTTGCTAAATACATTGTAAATGACAGCAAAAAACTGGCCCAGGGGATATACCAATCTGAGAGAAAAAAGGCAGGTTTAAACCTATTCCAGCAAACTCACTTAGAAGTGTGCAAAGCAAACATATTTCTAAATTGACAACTGTGATCTCTTTAACAGCAGGATTTTCACAAAGTCAGCAAAAATTTAAACAAAAATTTTAAGTCTGTTAGAGTATCCAAGGAAAGCAAGTCCCCTGCTACTTAAAGCTTGATAAAGCCCAGTTTTCCAATAGATTGTCTCCTCCTTTTAGCTTTTTGATCAGAGAAAATATCTGTTCTGAGGACCTTGACACCACTACATAGAGAGCTAACCTTGGAGTTAGATGTTAAATATATAAGATAATTCAGGGCAAATCACAGGTGTTTCCTTAGACTTCCAAAACTTGTATGCACTGACTCCATTGTTATATATTACTGATGGTTGGGGAAGGGGATTTACAAAGGTCTTCAGTTGTGATTTTGGCCATTGTTCTTGTGTCTAGTGATCTTAAATGTCTCTCCTGGCTCTGATGTGCGCTTTGTGATTTCTGGTTGATTAGAGTTGTATGCAGCTAAAATGTAAGAATTCAAGAAACTCTGATAAATATCAAATTATTTTAGCTATATTGAATTGATTGCTGTAGATTTAAGACCTAATGAACAAGGAAAACCTTTCTGCCTGGTCACACGGGGCTCTTTCCCCTTCTGCCATTGCCCATATTTAATGGATTGCCTCACTCAGGTATGATTGAATCTGACAGAACTGTGGACCAAATTTTGGTGATGCAGTTTTTGAGGATGAAAGCATTTCAACTGGTCTTCCCATATTGTAATAGTGAGCACACACCTGTGTGAGACCAAAAGCCACCAGCTCAGAGCAGATGAGCAACTCGGAATCCTAAATCACCAAGTTGGTAATCTTTCTACCAAAGCTGCAATAAGAAGTTATATCTAGTGCTATATATGAATGTATTGCTTTTTGAAATACTGAAGATGTCTTAGTGACAATTAAACTTACAGTTCCCAGTCAGCTCATTTAGATCAATGAATAATTATTACAGAAATTAGCAATTTTTCCTTATTGGTCAATTTTATACAACTGATCATAGAGATAAGCATCGTTCCAGTCTCCAGGCTCCTAGTCATAATTCAGTCTTGGATACCTTACATACTTCAGAATGTAAAGTATCATACATAGAGAGATTAAGGAAATAGAGCAAATAAGAAAGCAAGAGAAAGGATTTTTTTTTTTAATTAATATTTATCAGTTAAGTTGTTTCTAACCAGTAGCACTTAGTATAATATTTGTGCTACTTCAAAAACAGTAGGAATACAGCATTCTGTCACTTACAAGCCCTAGAAACAATAGTAACAAGCATTCCCAAGTCACTGAGTGAATTTAATTCTCTGTAGTTGACAGTGATAGTTTTGACTGAAATTACTGGAGATAGAATTGTGGATGGTTTAAAGGGCAAAAAAAATACTTAAGCCAAAATTTACAGGTGGAAAACAAAATTAGAGATAGTATCAGACCTACAAAGCATTGATGGCCATAAAAAATTCTTTATGATTGTAATGTAATAGGAAAGCTACAGCTGCAGCCAGACCTTTTTTCTTTATTTATTTTTCAATTTTTTTTTTTTTTCTATTTTACTCATGTTTTATAGCAACTCTCAGAGAAATTATATTACAAGAAATGTGTCTATTCAGAACACCTCTAAAACCTCATACCATTACCTGGTAGGTAATATAAGTCTAATCATCTCATCTAGCATAAAATTTCATTGCATGTTGAAATAATAGCTCATAGATGCTCTTGGCCAACATAACTACTGCCCAAAACTTACAAGTCCCAAATCCACCTGTAAAACAAGCACACAAACAAAAACCCCATAGACTTTATAAAGCCAGAAACAATCAATCAGGTCCTAACAAAATAGACCATCTAAATGTTATGTTTATTTAAATTCTTCACATTCTTTCTTTGAAATGGAGACAGCGCCCACACATCCTTCACAGCTCATTAAACTTACCAGGATACAATGGCAGAGGAATGCTGTCCACAGCTGACTGGGATATACACAAGATGTCTCATTGAATTTCTTTGGAGAAGCATGTTTATCCAGCAGAGCATCCTTAAGGATTTAATTCCAAGCATAGACATCCCCAGCGTTTGCCTAAATAAGAATGCAAAGGATATTTTGTAAAGAATTCCTTTGTTTTACTTAAAGTAGCCTCATTGTTAAGAAAAAAAAAATTGGAAAATTCTATGTTTCTATGTTAAACCTCTTTAAATTTTACTCAGGTGTTAATTTATAGCTTCAGTAAAATGGGGTAAAAGAGATGAGATGGAGACAACTGATGAATAAATGCTCACAATTAAAGAAAATGAAAATGAGTATTAGAAAATAGAGCTATTTGTACAGTTAAAGAATGGAAGAATTTATATAACAATATGCAAATTTGGAGCATATGCTGGGCTTTGCAGACTAACTACAATATAAAAGTTTGTGAAGAATAATGATAATGGATTCTTAGGCTCAGCTTTCACCACTTTGATAGCTCAAATTCAATACGACAGCTGCCATAGACAGTAATGCTATTGACTGTGTTCATTGCTGCTTCTCTCTTCAGGAATGAGATGTTTGAAGTTACCTGTGATCAATCATTAGTTTAATAATTTTTTTTCTAGTTTATGTTTTATGAAGCAACAGATATTAACCTTTGAGGGTTTGAATTTTTGATACAGTTTTAATTCATAGTAGTCCTCTGCATTCCACTGATGCATGTATTTCTCATGTACCACTATAGCTGCGAACAGAAGTCCATATAGCAAATCTAGAACACAACCACAAATCAGCAAGAAAGTAAACTTTGAAATGCTTAGTACAAATACATTTTAAATATTAAAAGACATTAAGTAGCATCATAATAACAATTACTTAGAACTAGACTTTAAAGAAACCATACACATATTTTCAACTTTTGCAATAGCATATTCCAGACTAATTTACTGTATTTATTTGGCTTAAGAACTGTCCCTCTCCTGTCTCCTCTCCTCACAGTTTGGAATTTCACTTTGCTGAAGTATGCATCTTTCCTAGGAGACCTAACTATCAGTATTGAGCAAGTCCTGAAAATGAACATTCCTCAGACATTTTCAGTGCCTTAAAAAAAACCGTAACCAAAGAAATCCTATAATTTTCTAGACTTGTCAGAATTGAATATAAGCATAAAATCCAGAATCCCCTTGGACATAAGGGTTGTACTTTGGCACAGGTGTTGCAGTCCTCAACAACTGGACTAAAAATAAATATAAGAAAATATCCTAAATTTTGATTCTAAGATTCTCTGAGTTTCCATACACTGCTATGGAATGAGGAAACCATTGCAGCCACCTGCTCAGACCCTGCAAGAAGTGCTCTCCCCACCACCCCATCATAAACCACCTAAGAAATAGGGCAGGCCACGGCTTTAAATTAGACTCAGCCAATCCTCCTTGAATGGGAGGACTATGAAATCTGTAGGCTTTAATTAAATCAATTAATTAATTAAATCAGAATAGAATTAGACTTCCTCTCATTTTACTGAGATTTGAGAGATCCTGGTAATGAGTAGATTTGCAGGAGAAAAACTGAGTACAAGTTAATTTGTATTCATAAGAGTTATATGAAACAAATCTGCAGTGTAGAGGTAAGTTAATATCGCAGGTGTGTGGGCTGTTTTGTCTGACATTTAGCCTTTATTCAAGGAATATTCTACCACTAGCATTGACTCCATACCCCCATTCTGAGTAATGGCAGGATTTGGAAACTGAGAACTTACACTTAAACCATAACATATTTGGCAAAATTAGAGCATATACAGGTGTAAATATTTGTATGATTTTTCTCAAAAATTAAGAAAAAGTAGATTGATATCTGTAGGAATACGTTGCATTTTAAATAATTTCTGTATTTTCCCCTTTAAGAATGCAAACAAAAATGGAAAAATGTATATAATTTTAGTTCCTGTGCTGCTGAGATTAAAGCTTAACTTTTAAAATTTTAACTGGTTCAAAGGACATACATGACAGAGAGGACTGCTTTATGGTAGGAATTACTGGACACATTCCCATGTTAATCTAATTGAAGAACAACTCGATCTACTTCTCAAGCATCTTAGCCAAGGTATCTTTTTAGCTAGTACAAGAAATACCAACAGAAGAAAGAGCTGCTTTTCCTCACAAACAGGCTAACGTATTTCAGAAAGTGAAAGCTGTTAAGAAAGAGCATACAAGTCAAACATCTCAGATATTAGCCAGTATTGTTCTTGTGCTTTTTCATTTGAGGTGGAAAATATTTTAGAAAATAAAACAATGATAAAAAAA
This sequence comes from Actenoides lindsayi, assembly GCA_025331215.1. NCBI lineage: Eukaryota > Metazoa > Chordata > Aves > Coraciiformes > Alcedinidae > Actenoides > Actenoides lindsayi. The sequence continues at coordinate 34,697 of WTSP01010727.1, read as the reverse complement.
AATAAATTCTTGGTTATTTTTTCAGGAAATGTTTTATCAGTGCTTGCTTTAGGTGGTTCTCACATGAAAGAGCCAAAAGAGACTGTTTCCCAAGGCAGCAAACTGGGACAGTGGAACAGCCATTGCCCTCCTGTTTACTTTTCCTCTACCAGAGTTCTTAAAAACTGCCTGGGTGTGCTAGTAATGATATGCTAAAGATTCTACAAACTGATGAAGGAAGTTATAACAGCTCCCTTTACAGAATGCCCTTCCCTTCCAATGGGAGAGGATTAAGGCCATGGAAGGAGGCAATGAGTCAGAGTTTGAAAGATAATTTCATGCTGATAATTTCATGAGCTTCCACAGAAAGAAGCCACTTTGCAGTGCTTGCTGGGCTCAGCAGGACTGGTGGACACCTCAGTGAACTCTGCACCCTTCAAAGGGGAATATGCTAGTGAAAGACGGTGAGCTTATTCTGGCAGCATAGTCCAAATGCATGGAGGGAGACATGGGGGTTTGGGGGAGCCAGGGCTTACACGTGTCTCTCTTCAGAGACAGGTCTTTGGGATCTAGTTGAGAGCAGAAGCCAAAGAAGGAGACATTTATAGCAGCACAGTGTAGTTCCCAGAAGAGAAGACTGCAGCAGTGGGTGGGGTAGGAGCCTCTTAAGGGCATTTATTAACAGTTAGGAACTTCCAGAACAGCTTTTCTAGCTCCCTGTGTGGTACTGACACCATGGATTAGGAGCAGAACTATTTCCTCCTGATGTTTTTTCTGGCACTAATTTCATACAGCTTGGAAGGCAGAATATGTCAGAGGATGACTCCTCCTGTTACACTCTGGTGTGTGGCTTGGTATGCCCTCCTTCAGGGTCTTGGGAAGGGAAAAAGGCACATGCTGGAGATATGCAACATTTGCTTTTGTGTTTTTATTTTCTTTTCCATGTCTATGCCTCTGTACATCTCACGGGAGAGCTAGTGATTAGCCACAAACTCTGGTTGATGATCCCTTTAAAAGCAGTTTGCTGTGCTCCTGTAGAAAACCAGACTGTCCTTCAGGCAAATGCAGCATATACAAAATAAGATGTATTTGCTAAAAATGTGCCTTTCCCTCTTTGAAGCTGCATGTAATTACATATCTAGGGAATAGTTTGAAGTTTACAGTTTCAAGTATATGACTGGTTGTATTTAGCATAGTGTTTTACATCTTTTCCCTTTCTTGTTGCACTTTTTGTGGTCATAAATTAAATTACATTATGTTACAAAAAGACAGAGGATTGAAAGCAAGTCACAGCAGCCCCTAATCAAGAGGCCAACAACCAGTAAGGCACTTTTAGGTGATGGCTACCTCCCCTGAGCCTTCTGAAAGAGATGCCAGCTAGATCTCTCTTAACAGCTCCCATTCAGAAGAGTGTCTGGATGTTTTCCATGATGTCTAATGCCCAGAGGGATCTACGGGCTAGTCTGACATCACTTCTTGGGGAGAAAAGCTAGCCAGCTGCCTCAGCCTCTCCTCCTTGCAGCCAGACCAAATGTCTTGCTCAATAAAGCTGGCTTGGGTTAAATTCTCTCATATTTAGGAGCATAAATTCTGAAAGCCTTAGTTGGTTTCAAAGGAGGTATTCCAGATTTACACCAGTTTTCTTGTGATCAGAGGCCAAAGTGAGGTCTAGAGTACATAAAACATACCCAAGATTCTGGTCTAAATTTACAAAGTTCCTTTATAAAACCTTCAAATAAGATTTATCCTCTGGTTAAAAATTCGTTTCTTTTGACTTCATCCTTGTTAGCCATTCCACAACATCCCAGAAGTGTTCTTTTGCCACTAACACAGAATTTATTTTTTATATGATATGTGTGTATACATGTGAACAGTACCATGGAAAGAGTTTCAACTATAAATTTACTGTCTTCTTTTCAGAAAATAATTGTGGCTTTGTGATTTTTCTTGAATTAATTTATTACTTCCACAAACATTCTTTAAACATTTTAATAGAGTAATTTATATTTTTTAGGTTGGTAGTTAATTTTCTTCAGACAAATAGACTGTTAATGCAACTTTATGGTTGTATACATGAGCTCCAAATAATGGCCTCAAGGAACTATGCACTGACATCAGTGGGCTTTTTGTTTCTGCAGGCAAAATGTCACTCTGTGTTACTAATTCTGGGCCAGTATTTGCACGTTTTGGGTTTCAGTATTTTGGTCATTAGACTCAACAAAGCTTAATGACGCATATTATAGTTTAAGTCATTGAATACTGAACATATTCTTTAAGTATTTTCATGTATTTCCTGGAAAAAAAAAATCCTGCTTTTTTATCAGATGCTTTAATGGATAGTTAGTATATGTGCTATTTTGTGCTATAATGGACATCAGCTTCTCGAGATACCATTAAGGAATCCTGTACATTTTAAAAGAGATATGCTATTGGTATGTTAGTAGGTCTGTCTTGTGTGAAGTTTGCTTAATGCTGCTTTGTAAGAGCTTGTTTTCAGCTGCAAGCACTGAGACACTTCAGCCGCGTGAGTTGTATTTTCTGTGCTGTCTGCTTCAGGCTACTTATTTTTAGCTAAATAAAGTTTCAGAGAGAATTTGGACTTTAAAAAACATTTAGTCTAGCTCACTAATTAGGTGGGAGAAGGACATAGCAAATGACAGTGGGGATGGAGAAAAGTGGGAAACCAAGGGAAGGAAACTAATTTGGGAGACAGTTATTGAAAAGGGAAAGACAGCTCAGAGAAGGAGGACGGAGGAAGGTGTTATACTGACCAGTGAGGTCTGCATTGAGTGAATGACAGACATGATTTTTAACTGGAGTCTAGAAAAGTGAGCTGACTGAGGTAGAATAGAACAGAACAAGGAAGTAGAAACTGAAGAAAGTTTCTGGAGGGACAGGGCAAGCTGTGGAAGTGGTTTGTAGGAGGACTTACTCCATTACCTTCCCATGGATTGCTATGAGGCTAACTAGCCTGTAGTTCCCTGGATCCTCAGTCTTGAAGAAGAGAGAGACATTTATTTCCTTCCAGTCCTTGGGAACCTCTCCTGATCACTACAGTCTTTCAAAGATAATAGATAGTGACCTTGCAATGACATTAGCTGTTCCCTTGGCACTCATGGGTACAGCCTGTCAGTCCTATGGACCTGTGCACGTCTGGTTTGTTTAAATGTTCCCTAACCTGATCATCTTCTACCAAGGGTGAGTCCTCCTTGCAGCAGTGGTCTTGGGGACCTGAGATTCCCAAATTATGGTCTTGACAATAAAGACTGAGACAGAGAAGTTTACTGAGTACAGCAGGCTGTTATATGTCCTTTGTCACCAGGGCCCAGGCTCCATTCAACGTTTTCTCTTGTTTTCCTTCCATGCTGATATACTTGTAGAAGCCTTTCTGGTTGCCCTTCATGTTGCTCAGCAGATTCAACTCTAGGTGGTCTTTGGCTTTGCTAACTCCATCCCTGCAAGCTTGGACAGCATCTCTATTTTCCTCCTGGGTCACCTGTCTCTGCTTCCGTATCTTGCATGCACTTCCTTTATGGTTGAGTTGAGTCAGGAGCTCCTTGTTCATCCATGCAGGTCTACTGCTGCCTTTGCTTGATTTTCTGCTCACAGAAATGCACCATTCCTGAACTTGGAGGTAGCAGTCTTTGAAAATGAGGCAAGGGAGTTACTGGAAAAGAAAAAAAGTACCAAATGTTAAATGCTGCCTCAGAAAATCACATTATATCTCAGTCAATTATATATAAATTATGTATCTGTCAAAGGTTTCCTGTCCTCTTCTGATTAGAGTGAGGCACTTAAACCAAATTTTTCACAGCCATTCATTTCTTATTTTCCAGGTGTCTGTCCTGAGCTTAGGTTCTATTTATTGCAACGAGAAAAGAATGATTTGTAATTTGAACATAAAGAGCTTTAATTTTCTAAATACCATGTTCAGAGCATCTCAACAGTGCACCTCCAAGTTAGAGGATACTTTTGACCTTCATCTCTTTGTGCCTCAATTAAATGCCAGCCCTTATCTCGCAAGAGTTGGTGAAGTTAAATTAATTAGTCATTGTGAAACCCTCAGAGACAGTAGTGATAAATGAGACTGAAAAGTCTATGCGGGAACTATTTCCCTTCTGAGATGGTTTGAACAGTGAGAAACAAGACTGGTGCCACACACAGTATAAAAAGTGTATCAGAAGGTGCTGAACAGCTTTTTGTGAGATCTGTTCACCCTTGGCACTTAAAAAGTCCTATGGATAAAGTGCTGGAAAGTTATGCAATGAGTATACATGAAGAATAAAAGTACAGCTACACAAGTAATCTTAGATTTTGACATTTTGCAATATTTAAATTATGATTTTGCAAAGTTTGAGATGTTTCTACATGTAGTTATGACAGTGTATTTGACATCTCAGCAGAATAGGTTGTGACATCAGACATCAGTTTTGTTGTTTGTCACAGCCCTTCAGTTTTTCTTTACTTTGTGACTCATATTTTTATTAAGATGCTTCCATTATTAACACTCAGATTTTTTCACTAATGAAACTACAAGAGTATCTCTGGTAGTATAAGAAATAGTCTCATTAGAATAAACATGTTTCTTAGATACAACAATGAACCATAAGGTAATGGAAAACACTTATATTGCAAGAAAAAAAATTATATTTCATTAACATAGTGCAACGTATTTTCTATAGAACTGTGCTACTCTAACCACTGTAACTTTGTCACATATTTTGTTACATTCCTTTATTTTCACAGACTTAAAACTTAGCTATAAGACTAAGCTAGAAAATTAAAACATGAACCCTCTTCCCTGTTACCCTCCAAAAAAATCAGATTCTCTAGTGCCAAATTTCTAAGTTCCAGCTGCACAAAGTTTTCTTCTTTCTAGAAGATTGGACGTGCATTTCTGACACAATACTTGCCATTCAGATAGCAAAGTGAGAAACTTTTCTCCTATTCACTTCAAAGATATTTAGAATTATTCAAATTCAAAACTGAAAATATAAGCCATTCAATACAAATTTTGCTGTGATTAAAACCCAGTTGAAACCATGGAAGCATCATGGTTTTACAGCAAACTGAGACTGAAACAAACAGGATGAATCAGTGCCCCCATGATGCTGGACCTTCAGTACTTCTGGAAGTCCATCTAAATAGGTGTCAGTCTGACACTACTGCGAGGACATTCCACAGCCTAACTTCTCTGATAGCTAGAAATCTGCTCCTCATTTATCTGTTGTCAGTTTAAAATGAACTGGTTTTGTGCTGTCCCTTCTTCTTTTGTGGCAGTTACTTTGCAGATAAATTTTCTAAGAGTAATCATACCTCCTCTCAGCCTTCTTTTGTTGAGGTAAATGAGCTGAGCTGTTAAGCAGTCTCTCACAGAACTGACTTTTATGCCTGTTTTTTTGGGAATGCCCTGTCTGCATTTCCTGTGTTTTGAATTCAACATTTTGATGAAGTTGTCCAGAACATTAGCACAGAGAAAATCTTTCAAATACTTTCCATAGCAACACCAGTATTTCCCCTTTTCCAGCTACAAAACACTTCATCTCTACTTACAAACACTGTACTACCTAATAAAAGGCGTGATTTCCATGGCTGTGGCATGTGAAGGTTTGCAGGTATCTTAAATCTGACACACCCAAATCTTTTTCCTCATCTGCTATTCCAGCACAGAAGACTGAGACAGTACCTTGAAGTAAAAATGTTGGGAACACAAACAATATGCAGTGAAACTCTGAACCAGACCTAAATTCTTCTCACCAGAGTCAAATCAACTCCTTATTTATTGCAGAAAGAGCAAAAACTAGTACATAAACACATAACTTGCAGGACTATTCTGTAATGTTTAAAATTCCTCTGAAAAATTATGATTACTGCCTACTAATGCTAAAAGCAAAATTGTAGAAATAAGCTCACAGAAAGGCAGCCATATTTCTGCTGAATGCATCAGACGGGAGCAGTATTCAAGTTCCATTGCTCTCATTTCATTTTGGGATATGAGTAGCACAGCTTCTCAGGCATCTTGGCAATACTGCAGCTTCCTGCTACATCAGTCCACCATGAACCACTGCCCTTCTGCCAGCAGCCCTGGGTAGAAAAATGTGTGCTTCTTGTGCCTGGAAGAGGCTGCATGACTAACTGCATCCTTTCTGTGTGACCTTGCAATTACCACCATAGGAAGTTTACACTGTTCTTTTATGTCATTTATATACTGGAAATTATTACTCTGAATTGTGACAACTGTCAGCTTTCACATAGTTAAAGAAGGCTTGATGTAGCAAAAAAAAAAAAAAAAGAACGTGTTTGCACTTGTGCTTGCTTCCCTCTGCCCCCTGCCAAGAAACAAATAGTTAATTTGACCATATTCTTTACAAGAGAAGAAGTGATACTCAGGAGGGGGCTGGAATCTGAACCTTCAGGTTTTATCATGACAATACACAAAGTAATATTTCATTAAAGACAATAAGTATCTGGTTGATGTGTCAGATACTTCACAGTTGGAGATGCTGTTAAAAATGTAACTATCCATGGAGGTTTCAAGAGGAATCTGTATATATGGCATTCTCCAGTTGATGACAGAAATAAATCTTTTACATACAATGTCAAAGGCAGAATTCTTCAGCCTACACAGACACAATGATGATCACAGGATGATCTTAGGTGATATTTTTAAGTCTGTACCGCTATTCAGGATTACACAATCATATGACTTACAAAAATGAGAGGTACAGAGATCAGAAGACCGAAGAAAGGGATGAGGTCGTCATAGCTGCCCAGTTTATTAAAGGTACCAAAATATTGTCTGAAAAGTCCCTACAGGTAAGAGAACTAAAAAACAATTAAGTCAGTGAACCATGAAAAATATGGTTGTTTCTTTCAAGCCCCATAGGTCTCTTAACAGTTCTGAGAATTTTTCCCTGTGAGCATTTTTAAAATTTTTTAATGAGTGGTTACAATTATTTTTATTCTTGATATAAACTACATATCCTGTGGACAGTAAGGGCATAATTCTGTCTTTGGAAAGAATTCTAAATCCAGGTTTAGTGCTTTTTTTTTTTTTTTTTTTGAGTCAGTGAAAATTTTGCAGGTTAAATGCAAAAGTACTTTTTAGTTTTGTCAGTTATGTTGCTGTTAGGGAGTGACAGGCAGTTGTGGACGCTGACAGACCTGGATTGGGCACTAACATTTTTTGTTTTGTCAGTTATGTTGTTGTTAGGGAGTGACAGGCAGTTGCGGATGCTGGCAGACCTGGACTGGGCACTAACATGGTGATACCAGGACAGCCACATGGTCTGGGAGGGTGTTCTCATGGCACTCCAGGAAAACACACTGCTTGCCTCACTGCTACTGGTGCAGAAGGAGATTTTGCTTGTGTCATATGGTCAGAGGGATGGGTTTGGTTTATTGTCTTGCTGTAGCTATGGCAGAAACGTGCAAGGCTGCCCAACAGATACTCCAGACTGCACTGATCCTATGGTTTGTGTACCTTAATATCCCTTGAGCATTTCCTGCCTTTTGACCACCCACTTTCTCTGCCCTGGTCTCTTCCACGATACTCACCTAATACTTTTTTCCCCATTCCTCCCAGTTTTGTTACATCTATGCCAAATTTGCCAATTCTGATACCAGTACCCAGGTAATCTCAGCTGTTTGTGGTCTTAGTGATGCAGTTACCCTGGTGCCTTGCAAGATGTTACTCCCCCAAAGGTCTCCAGAACACCTCCCCAGTTAGCTGTGAAGTTGGGCCTTCTGTTCTATTTCTCACAAAACTCCCTCTTAACCACCTGTGAAACCCAGCCATCCTCCACGGTGCTATCTGTAACTTTAGTTATTTTCTCACCCTCTTATCAATCATGTTCAGCGCTATCTCTTGTAATGTCCAGTAATTTTCCACATGCCGCTTCCTTATCTAACTTCAAGCCAGGGCTTAGTCAGTGGCCTAGTTATTTGTTCTAATGCTGGTTCCCTAAAATAGGTTTTCTGCATTTCTTTTTCCCACCCTTCACTCAATCCAGATGGATCCTCTTCAGTTTCCTTACTTTTTGAATCCCACTGCATCATTTACCTATAAGATTCTTCCTTACTTACCTTTACCCCGTTCATCTGATCCAAATGTTCCCTGGATGAGGGATGCTACAGGATGCATTCTTCTTTCTCTTCACCTCCTCCTATCAGCCTGTTCAAATCTGAAGACAATTTCTGGCCTGAAAGAAATTTAGTTAACCACAGAAAGACTTCAGCAAAGAGAGGGGTCTTACTGCCAGGCAGAAGCAAATGGAAGTGCTTATCTGGAGAACAGTGGCGTAGCATTAGTTCTTCCTAGTACACAGTCTTTACCAACTCCTGCCATCTACTCTTGAATACAGAAGTACAGGCTCTGATGCAGGAGGCTGGCTGTATACTTTTACATGCATATTACAGGGAAGAGATAGTATTATCTTAAGATTAAAAAAGCTAGGTGTCCTTAACCTGAAGCACTGTGAACACCTTTTTTTTTTTTCCCCATAAATATCTAGAATTCATGACTTTGAAGGATTTCAAGTTAGGAATCCGAAAGCTGACATACCCAAAATAACTGGAAACTCTAAAGATTTTCTTAATAACAGTGAAATATTGAAGACATATGCAGTCCCATCACTGAACAATACTGAGATGGACACAGAACTCCACATTACAGGTCTTTGTCACTTCAGAGTCATGGTCTACTCAAAGCTAGCTCCAACCAGTGCTGTATGTTTCTGCTGTGCTGAGTTGAACATAGCACTCCAACAGTAAAGAGACGATTTGCAGAGTAGGAGGAGGCAACACAATGTGGTTGGAAGTAGATGTCGTACTGATGTCACTGCTTGGGTGATTAAAGTGAGTAGGGAAACTGAAGCAATGACAAGCATCAGGATGACTGGGCTTGGGATGAGGCTTGTCATTTTCCCTTTTTCAGTGCCCCCCTCCCCCAGTTTATAAAGTATAACAAAGTTTGAGAAATTAATTATTCGGGTTTCGTTAATGTCTTTTGGCTATAAGCACACATTTTGAAAGAAAAATTATTATAACTTTTGGATGGTTTATAATGTTGTGGGTTTTGATGATTCAGAACTTTCAGTTGGTTTTGTACAACTGAAATTTCAACAGTGCCTACAGCATTTCATATACCACCACATAGTTAAATTCTTCACCCTGCCTACATATTATTTTCCTGGTTTTTTTCAACCAGTGCATTTTTTTCTCCTTAGGTATGGATGTACTAGTGCCACATGTACTCCATTGTGTCATGTCAAAGCGTAGCCGTCATGAGATGGTTCTGCCCCTTACTCGGATGAGGCTGCATCCTACTCTCATAATTAATTATCCAGAGCTACAAGAACATCCCCTTTTTAACTGCAGCATTACATTTTGTCATATTCTCAACAAAACTTCATTAAAAACTCACGCTGAATGCAAAGTAATGCTGTTCTCTCTTAAATGTACCTGGAATTTCACCATTGTAAACTTTTTATAAACTCAAATCTCTTACTATCCCTTATTTACGTTAGTCTGGGTAATAAAAAAAGAATTGAAAAAAGAATAAAATAAATGGTATCACCTTATCTTCAGATTCACCAGCCCAAATCTGCCTCTCAGTTCTCCCAGCCTGTTCAAGAGAAGGCAGCTGGTATAGTAAGGAAAACCTCCTGGATAGGACAGCTTCCACACGAACACATCCAGAAGCACTTAAGGCTTTAAAACTTCATGACTGCAAGGTGCTCTCAGACACCTTTCGTGGGGGAACCACGGTACGTTAATGGCGATGGCAGTAGCTTTGTCTAAGCAGTCCCGTTTCTTCTCTGAAGTCAGCTAAAAGCTAGATCGGGAAACTCCATAAAAATGGTTCACTGGGAGGGGGGGCAAACTGACATTAGCATTGAGTTAGGGACCTTGGATGAAACAAACTGCCACCAGAGGTTATAAAGGACTGGAAGCTTTGATGTAGCTGGAGCAGGGCTCCTTTGTTTTCTGTTTGTAAAAAGCTCCCCTGTGGAGTTTTTGTTTGGGTTGTTAAAATCTGTTTAACTCAAAGAGCTGACAATAAGCACTTGGGAGCAAAACTGCGGCTTTGAAAGTCTTTTTGCTGTTCAACTAGATTGGCCAGCCCTGCCAATTTATAGCTCTGTTAGCTCTCACTGCTCCAAAGGCTGCTTAAGCAAACAATTAAGCTTTGCTGATCATTCTGAGCACCAGAGTGACAAAATATACACTTTCTCTATAGCCTAGAAGACACGCAGAACAAAAACATTTTTTCACTCCCTGTTCCCCAGGCCATGGTATTAGGCAGTAAGAGGTTTCAGGGTTTAGTAGTCAAGGGCAACCTGTGCTTAGCAAGGGCTTCGTTTCTGATGTATCAGGGCCCTGGACTAAGAGCAAGGAGTACTAAAGGTGGGTGTCGTTTTACACTCAGTGTCCTTTGAGTAAGGCCATCTCTGTTGAATGCCTAACACAGTCAGTTTTGATCCCTAATCAAGGTCATCACATGCTACCCTCTCCCCTCCCCGCCCCCCCCCCCCCCAAATTATTTGATAAGTATTACTCATTATTTTCAAAATAAGAGAATATGGTCCCTGCCTTGTGCTCACTGCATTGGCTACCTTCTTCTTGTGACAGGACCTAAATGGTATGCACAACTGACTGGCTCACCACTGGTTGCATCTAGTGCATTTAATCCTGAGGCAGGAGAAAGGATTAAATGCAGCACAGCAGACAGATAATATTTATCTGATAAAGCAGTCCTTGCAATTCAGGTGACCTGTGTGGTGGGATGCCTGTGTATCATCACGTCAGCTGTCATATTGGGCAGATCCAGCATGTCATTCAACCTACAAGCTTGTGCCTGAGACAGGCCATTCCTACCTAAGGCAGCCTCATATAGTAAGATTTGGGATATCTGTACAAGCAGAAAAAACTTTGTTCTGAAGTGTATGCCACAATGTATATTATCAAACCTTACTAGACTGAAATCATTCATAGATAAGGAATCTGTTGTGCTAGGTTCAACATAAAAATACATAATTAAAAGATGGTCTGGAAAGTTTACTGTTTGTTCTGTTCTGAGAAATCTTACTGAGAACTGGTGAAATCTTTGCCTCCAAAACCAAAATGATTGAAAGATGAGCTCTATGAGAACATCTGATTTTATATGGGAAAACATCTTCGAAAGAAAGGAAGCCAAACTTTGACAAGCTTTTCAACCAGTTCTAAACTTAATATTTAATAAATTCCACCTCTGCTAGATTTCAGGCTGTCTTTTTCTCTCAGCCTGAGGTATCTAGAATAGTATCATTCCAGCCAGGTCTTACAGTCTCTTCTCCACACTCTTCCCTACTCAAATTTACTCGGGTTGACATGGTTAGAAAGTGGATGTGCACAGTGTAAAAACAAGGACCTTACTTGCTTTGGTACCAGTACCAATTTCTCCCCCCAAAAAGAGTAACAGAAAGAAGCAATTGAGAGTGAACTTTCTGTGCTGTAATTCTTCGTGTAAATGAGCATAAGAGCCCTTTGAGTTTGTCTCTGTGCTCATGTTCCTGCACAGATTTGTAAGCATAGCTGCATTTACTGCTCTGACAGTTAAAGAACCTGTTCCCACTGCAGAAGACACTGGGTGGAAAGTCACTACATAGCACTTGTTTGAGGAAAACAAAGAAGGAATTTTGTTTAATGCAATTATTTTATACTGCTTTTATCCACCAAGAATGGCAGCACTTCTTAGAACATTTGGAGAAGGCAGGAGGTGTTTTGTGGGAAGTAGTAATGAAAAATTCATGAAGGATTAAAAATAGTTGGATCTTTTGGGTTTAATTCAGAATCTCTTTATATTTCCTTTACTTTCCTTCCCTATTTATATTGAATATAAACAAAGAACTTGTTCTAAAAAAGTCAGATGAATGGGAATGAACTGGAGTGAAATAAGAAATAAGTCAAATCATTTTTAAAGTAAGTGGTTAAACTCTAGATCCTATATCCGTACCTGAGTATCAAAGTGGTATGGTTTATTTAGATATTCAGACCATCCACAGATTCATCCACAGTTGCAAGGAATTTGTAGGTGATAAATTCCATGAGAATCTGTCCATTTTCATTTTTTTCACCTGAGAAATCAGGGCCTGCGACATGGCAGTTGCATTTAGCTTTATCTGAACCTTTTGCTGAGCCTGAGCTCCTCTTCCACATTGCTTGAATAGAGTGCTCCTAAAACACAGGATTGTCAAGAAAATAGGGAGAGTGATAAGAGAAAATGCAAGAACAGAGATAATTGATGTTATTCTGAATCATGTTATCTGGAAGATCTCTTCAGATGTAGCCCGCTAGATGATACCAAGAGGAGCACTTCAAGTGCAATTCTCTAGTACAGGCACCCCTAATGCACTCTTTTACAACTATTCCTCCTATTTTACCCAGGCATTTCCAAGCCTTCAAAAGACTCCAGAAATGAGGTAGCAAGAGAGTAGAGAGAACACTGCCACTCCTTGAACGCATGTAAAACCCCTACAAGAAGGCTGCCAATCCATTTTGAGCCAGGTTTATATGATGCCAGAGTCTAGGGTGACAGGAGGATGTTTGGGGTATAATTTCCAATCTAATATCTCTATCACTACACTGGGCTTCTGCATCATGCCCAGTGTGTGTAGGTCTCAGGGGAGTTAAGCAAACATGTAATCTTTTTTTCTAAACTTTCTTCTGTTTAAACCAAGTTGCATTTGGTCACAGTGACCCAACCAAAACCTAAGTATTTGGTATTTTCCTATAAAGCTGAAATCAAAAGAAGAAAACTTCATATTTCTACCTTCAATTGCTATTTCTCTGGTAATATGTTCAAGGATCTTTACAGACAGCTATGAAAAAAGAACCTTGACTTAGGATACTTTTCAACCTCTAAATTTCAGAAAGGTTTCAGGGTTAATAGAATTTAGTGTGTTTTCTTTTTCTCACTATAAATATGATGAGCAGAAAGATGTTGCCATGGTGAGATTTTATAATGTACTTAAAAGTACTTGTTACAGTTACGTACTACAGATCCACCTTCACTCCTGTTTGAATAGTAAAGATACATGAAAAATCACCCAAAAGAAGTAGATACTCTACAGTTTCAGATGTTTGCAGTACTTATTTAAAGTACAGATGTTACAAATATTTGAGCAGCCACTATATTATTTTGTGATCTATACATTTACATCCAGAAAGAGGGAAAATGGTTGCATAAAATCAATACACCTTACACATAAAGTGTCATCGTTATCTGAAGCTCAGCTTTGTAGTAAGCTGAATTTGAGATGACAAATGAAAAATAACACAGAGCTCTTGCAATCCAAGTTATCCATTTCTACACTATGTGCTTAAGGACATTTTTGTGTAGACCTGTATGAAATCCAGTGGTTTTGCTTTGAGCACTATTTTGCCACTGAAAAAGGCAGAGTTTTCATGAATTACTGAGGTATAGCATCATAGATTCTTCTCTAGGGAAAGCAGTAGCCTGGGGCCCAGTGCTGCACTTTAGCTAAGTCTGTGCTGATCTGAAAGTAGTAGTCTCTGGAGCAGTTATGGTGTTACCATGCTCTGCTTCCTGTCCGTTTGACTTTCTTACCAACATCTGGAAACATACCTGTGGGCAGCGTGCCCAGGCACTGCTGGTGGCTTCCTTGTTCCCTTGGCATACTCAAGTAAGTTCTAATTTTCCTTGAGTGTGAACTTGAAGGCTCACTATCTGCACAGCTTTTAAGCCTCAGGAAATTCTGGGGCTTATCTCAAACAGAACACCGGCTTGTACCCTGGGATTTCCCAAGAACTTTAGAGTACTTAAATTTCTGGCACACATGTAGCATGTCCATACTGCTGATTTTTCTGAGATAGAGCTGAACAGCTCCCACTAGAGAAGGTAAACATTAATTAACATCTTTTTAAAATAGGACTTTTAAGCAGACGCAGTAAGGTTTTCTCACTAGCCCCAGGAGGAAATATACCCCATCCTGAGCTTATTGATAGATGAAATAAATGTCAGACTATTATGAGTCCGGTTTGGAAAGGGGAAACAAAGCTGAAAATAGTATTTTCAGAGCTGCATGAGTTATAGTTTGAAGAGGGCTGTGCAATTGTAACAAGACTATACAAATGCTAGTGTGTGCCTAGCAGTGCTACTAGAAAGAACTAACTCCAAAGAAGTTGTTCCAAAGAAGTGCCTTTTTTGAGGTTATGGACTCATTTGCATGTCCATGTGAGCTGGGGAAATAGCAGAAGGCGGCACTTCTTGCACAGGCTTCCTTTACCTACCTTGGATAGTATTTTGCATAGGCTAGAGAGAAAGAAGTTGATTTCCTTCCTTTCATCAGCACTAACTCTTGGCTCCACATCATCACAGTGAGGCAGCCAGCTCAAAATGCCATGCTGAAGGAAAAACCCTGCAGTAACCCATGGCCTTTTGCTGCCAAAATCAGGGACTTCAAAAGTTCCAGCAGAATTATGGTGATTTATACAGAATTTATGTGGATGATGTATAGTGATCTCCTGCATCAAACTAAAATCTGTGCATATTCACGTGCACACACACACACAGTGACATATATATACACACACACATGTAATATATTGTTCTCTACTTTATGATATATTATATTGTATATATATTTCTGGAATTTTCTTTGTTTTCAAAAGGTTATGTAGTTTTTTGAAACCAGCGTTTCAAACATAAACACTGCACTACTGCTTTGAAAAAGTGAAAAAGGTGTTAAACAGGCTTTCAGTACTAATCTAAAACTCTAACACTTATGTTTCTTAGGTTGCCTGGTCTGTATGCTGTAGTTTAGAGTCCTGAAAGAGTTGAATTAAAAAAAAAATAAAAAATTCAAATCACTGGTTACAATTGCTTTCAATTCTTATGAATCATTTGATTCAAAAGCAGGTATTCAGTTAATGACTGTATGGGATATACCTCCTGCGAAGATAAAACCTAAACACTTATTATTCTTAATAAGTAGTGTTGTATAGTAAGGTTAAATATCCACCAAATTATTACTAGCAGCTGTAAATACTCCTGAATACCTGTGATCAAATGTGGTTCCAGTCTGAAAGCGATGGGGATTGCACTGTTATTACAGTTCAGAGACACAAGACAAAAATGTGCTCAAAAGTTAATAGCTAAAAAGAACAAAACTATAATTTTAGGGGTAGGGATTGTTTTACTTATATATGGTAACTCTGTACAGAAACAATAAAATCATAGTAGATGAGTATAACCATCCATACAAAGACAGCTACTACTATGGCTACATCGATAGGGGGATGTTGCTTCGATGGTGCAGTTGACAGATCATCCAGTAAGAGTGCTTCTTTCTCTTGGTGAAGCTTCAGTTTCTACATAACATGTAGCATTTGGAAACTGCATAGTTACAAAATATTTCTAAAATCATGGCTTTGACCTTTCTTCTGATGGAATCAGTGAGAAAACTCATGTGGACCAGTCCTAAGAGGTCAAAAAACCAGAATGAAGTCCTAAGGGGCGAATTCAGATCTTAATACCAGACAAATATGAAATGTTGCATTTAATAACAATCTTCATCTAACATAAATGAGAGATCTAAGGATACCTAGAAAAATGAGGGTCACTAATCCTTTTAGTTTTCAGAATATATATATATATACCATTAAGAAACTCCAAATATATTTTGAAATATTGTCAGGACATACACAGTTTGAGACATAACTTCTGTCTTTTTACTGACAGCAACAGACAGCCAATCATTTTTGCATAATATGGGAAAGACATTATCTATAAGAGATGTGTGTAATAATTATTTGTTAAAAAACTTGCACATATCCCAAAAAGCTGTTTTGAACATTTACGCTAAAAATGTAGTGTTGTGAACTTTGAGAAACAAAGGAGGTTCATGTCAAATCAAGGTCAAGGGTATTATCTGGTAACATGCAGAGAGACCGCTATAGGAAGACTAGCAATAGTCCCTCCCTAAGTCACCCAAATCCGCTCTAATTTTTATTCACAAAACAAAACAAAAAGTTCAAAAAACCATGGCTTATAGCTGTGCATTGTTGAGTAGTATCCTCAGGTCTAAAGACCCTTTAACTCTTCCTGATTATTTACAGCCTTTGTTTGGTGTGAATAAACCCATTTATACAGTGCTATATCTAAAACAATAGGAAACCTGACCATGTATTTTGAAAGTCTCAGGAAAATACTTCTAAAATTCCATCTGAACACACAACTATTAACTAGCAAGAAGAAGAAAATACAAAAAGAAAGAGCAAAGATTAAGTAACAGCAATAGTTATATAGAAGAAAACTATGCTCAGCAGGGTAGGAATTTTTCCAAAGTTCAAAACTTTCTATTTCTTTATGAAATATGTATAAGCTGTAACATCCCATTCCTAGCTACATGCAGCTGTATTTGAAGTATTAAACCAAGGACACTTTGGAGTTACAAGAGAATAGAAACAGCCAGAACAGATCTTCAAAAGTGTGAGTTGCTATATTTTATTTATAGCCATGAGTCTCAGAAATGGCTGCATTGATTTTTATTTTTTTTTTTTCAAAAAATTTAAAATAAGTCCCTTTTGCAAGGGAACCTTCCATACAGCAACAGCATTCGGCAGTTTTAGTAGGCTGGAAGAGGATCAGTTGAAGTGCCATTACACCCCAAGCTGCACCATAGTGGTTCAAACCATCGCAGCAATGCCTGGTGCTGCTACATGCACCACCCACCAGGTCTCACAGTCAGCCTGGAGATTTGCATGGAGTGTTAGTGTAAAACAGCCTTTTACTCTCATTTACAAACTACCTTCAGATTATGCCCTCTGCATTCTAATGGCCAAAATCACTGAGCTGTAGTGAAATCCAATTATGGGTTAGGATTTAAGTAGTCTGTAATTTTAGTCTTACATTTCCCTCTAACATGTGCTTGACAACATACCTTTGTCAAACTGGCTACGGGTCCTGCTCCTCAGGAGGAGAAAGCGTGACACAACTGACAAAAGGTGAAAGGACATCTTCCTCTGCTATGCTCAGTAGACCCTATTTATCTCTCATGTTCTCTCTTCCTCTGAAGGAGACGTGAATGTGATACTCCTCAGTTCAAGATCCTTACTAATATGCTGCCTTTGAAAGCCTTCCCTTCTGCTCTGTATGACAGCCTCTTTAATGTCTCTTTTTCCTTTGTTCTGAAGAACAGCACCTATACAAGAATATGAAGGTAGGAGATCATAATAGCAAAATGAAATATAAATAAGTTCCATGTTGCAAAATGCAAATCATATTTTAAGATTACTCTGCTGTTGTTTTAAACCAATAACCCCTTTAAAACAGGACACTGAAATAACTACATATATACATGCATTCAAACATGAGGAAATGGGCAAGAGAAAGACATTAGGACATAAGCTACTCTATATCATGCATTCACTTTTTTCAGTTGCTTAGACTCTTAAAACCATGAGTCTTAGCATATTTTATACAAGTATTTATGGATGCACTATCTATTCTCACTGTGACGTATACACACATTTTTGTACTTGTAATTTCTACATATATGCATTAGATATGTCTCCTATTTTTATCCTGTCATACAAGTAAAGCGAAAGATAATCACGAAGCTATTTCCCTGGCAAAGGAAACAGCGAAGACAAAAATGTTGTCTCTGTGGCCATCCATTTTGTGTGTTACTTGGCAGAAATGGCAACGGTTTTCAATAGCTTTTTTTTTTTTTTTTTTTTTTAACCACTGTGTTTTAGCAATTTGAAAGTATTTTTACAACTGGAAAAACTGCACGGTGTTTTTTTTTTTTCCCCGTGGTTGATCCAGCGTCTTGCAGTGGTTTCCATGGCTACAGGATGCGCGGTTGCCAGGGGGACGGCAGCAGCCGCCGCTGCCATGGGCTCACCTCCGCCCGACAGCGGCACCGGGGGCAGAGCTGGCGGGGGAGCGATGGGCAGGTGATGCACACTGCAGTCTAACACCTCAACGTAGAAGGGGTTTACTTGTATTATGCGAGAAGTTTAATTGAAAATTAAGAGCTTTCTTCTTCGGAAGTGAGTTACGTGCTCGTGGATCGATTTTGCAGGAGCCAAAGAGTTGCGATTGCAGGGAGACAGGAGGTATGGAGAGATGAACTGAACAAAAGTGTTGCGATGATTCAGTGTTGGTGCTGGTTCCTGCATTCAAAGCCTTGATCATTTCCCTAGGTACTAATTGAAGTAAGGACTACAATGGGATGCTGTTACCATAATTGGGCAAGTGAGAAAAAAACATACTGAAAAGCTGATCAAAAAGGAACAGAACTGGAGTGTAGGTTGCACTGCAGCAGCCCTTTGAAGCAAAAAGGCTGTCACACACTCTCTGACGCTTCTTACACAGGAACTCATCTGAGAATTAACCTGTAAGGCAGCAACACCGTCACTGAGACTACCCCAAAGAAACACACCAGACACATTAGCACGTGCTTTTGTACAATGCACTAAATATTTGGTATCTTCAAGAAACTTCATCTTATCAAACAGCTGCATAAAAAGTCACATGATTCTTTCTTTGTCCTAAGGTTTCTTTTCTCTGTGAGCAGTTCTGTTTCTTCCACTAAGTTTTAGTGGATAGTAAACTGTAGCTGGATGGTAAACTCTTGGGGAAGACATTACAAAATGAAACGCGGTGTGCCTTCAAAATGGCTTGGGACTCCTAATTCATCTGACAATACTTTTTCTGGTGTTACAATAGGTAATAACAGATTAGAAATGCTTTTGAGCAGAGCAAGGAAAAACAACTGCTGTAAAGGAAACAGCTAGTGAACACTGCACTAACAGAGAGTGTCTCAGCTGCCTCCTCTTGTGGAAAAAAAATTCAAAATAGTTATACAATTTCTCCCTACTACCCAAGTAGATTGATTAAAATAAGAATTTGCATTGGCTGGCAATAATTAATATTTGTGTTTCCAGACTCCTTTACAGATGCCCCAGATTAAAGCAGATAGATAATTTAACTTTTACTAAGAGCTACAAAGAAATTCCATGAAATCATTGCAAGTCAGGATTTTGCCAGCCTTAACAGAAACCTCCACTAAACCCATTCAGAATACTAGCATAGCTGCACACTGTTAGAAACACTTAGAATATTTATTTAATTTTAAAACCTTGCAAACACCTTTTCAATGGAATTACTGGTGTCCTCTCACTAAGTTTATAACGTCCACTTTGAATGCAAACTGTTCACTAGATGGTTTTCAAAACACAGAAAAAGAATGTTCCTATTTGAAGAGCTTTCAACTGAAAGAGAGATCATTTCATATACTTTAGAGGAATCAACACAAGTTTATACACAGTTTGAGTTTAATGTAATCCAATATGAATTAAGAATCAAATTAATTCCTTATGGTTAGAAAACCCATCACTACCATTGTATCTATGTTTCTGAAGTTGGAGGTTTGTTCTTTTTATATCTCATATTTTGGCTTTAACAAGCCAGCATAGTTTTTAGAGCAATATGAGCAATATTGCAGGTGTTCTTTGTGCAATATGACCCAGTCTCAGACTCTTGCATTGCTTTTGGCAATCAACAGTGAAATAAATATATACATATGACTCAGTATTGTAACTGTGACTAGTATGCTAACCTCACTCATTCTTTCTTTCTGTCTATCGTAGTTATTTCTAGGGCACCAGACTATCTGAATGCTAAAACTTGTCCTTGACAGCAGCCGAACCCACACATGCTCATTTTCAGAAGAAGTGGTATAATTTCTGGCACCAGAATGCCAGTTCTAATTAGGGAAGAATGAATCTCTCTAAATAAAATAATTGACCAGCATGGTAGCCCCACACATGAAGTGGGCTTAACCCAAAACTTGGTTGCAGTCTTCAAGTTCTGGTAGTTGATCCAAGTTTTTAATTTTTCCTCCCACCCCCACAAATAATTTTTCCATTTTAGGATCAGGGAGGGGACCTAAAATACCATCAAATACATATTTAGGGTAGGTCTGAAACCAAGAAATACAGGAAATCTGAAGAGTAGTGGGCTGTAATTCAAATCCTCTAAATTTTATATAACACTCCATGTAATTAGGTACTTCCCTAAATATCTTTTAGATTCTCATATTAGTATTTCTTAGCAATTTTAAATTTGGGAATATGCTTAGAATCCTAACTTGTTCAATCTTTGAGAACAGCAATCACAGGAAAATAAAACAAATACCATGTTTGGCAATAAAAATAGTTGGTACTTTATATAGCACATTCCTCTAAGTTCAGATATATTCATATTGTGATGATAATGGAAATATGAATGGAAAATGGACAGAGGCTTGTGGTCTTGTCATTTCTGCGTGCTCTAAAAGCAGTTATGTGTGTGTCATTACAGAAGTAAATGACTTGGCTTCACAGACCTTGTCTTCACTCAAAAAGTGATTTTTTTTTTTTTTTTTATTGCAAGGTTTTCTATATTACAGCATTGGAGAAGGGACATTTGTAGCAGCGGAGGTTAACACAGCATCTCCTGTTTTACAGTAGAAATGACATGTGCTTTGGTAATTTTACATTATGAGTTCAATGTTTTATTATTCTGTAGAAAAAGCACACCTCTTCCAGTTTATACGTAAGTGCTGTCCTCATCTGCACATCTAGCAATCATTAAGGAGGAAATTTTGTGCAACTAAGTTGGCATTTTATATGCCAAATGTGGTAATTAATGTCATAGCTCTATACAGAGTGTGATGATGTTAAAAACAAAACCACACATTCTAAGTCATATTGAAGGAAAGCCAGTAATTTTGTTTACAATTTAAAACCACTGAGTAATGTTAAACACCCAGCTTGGCTGCAGGTATGGGTTCTTTCCCTAGACAAAAGAGAGAGATGGATTCCTCAAAACTTTGATTGGGACCTGGAGTATTTTTCAGAACATACATGCTAGGTGTCTAAAATGCTTACTTTGAAAGCATCCCAAATCTGAAGCCATGTTGAATGCTTCTCTTGTTATTTTGTAACCCTCCTAATAAAGTTCAGCCACTATTGTTACAATGAAATGGCAGCAACAAAATGACTTAAGAAAATAGTAAACGTTATGTTCTGAAAATTTTTTTTAGAGTAAGTAGGGAAATTTTTAGTTAATAATGCATACAAGCACAGCCTATGGAAAGAAAATTCCATTGTTGAGATCTGGGCTAATAGACCGATGTGAACGTAAGAGGAAAAAAGGAGCTTTTCTATATACAACACAATTTATTGCCTGACAATGATCCGAATTTTTGATAAAAATTTGCATTCCTGGGTAATCAAGAATGCAGTCTTTTCATGAAATCCACACAGTATTGTATTGTTATTGCACTGACAAAGTATGTACTACTTCATGCCTCTACAGTGAACTAGGATGCCTTCTTTACACACCTCCAGGAAAAGCTACCTCTTGCCTTATCTACATATAGCATCAGTTCATCAGATTACAGATTGCTCTTTTCTAAATCTAATTTAAGACTGAAGCCTAGGGAAGCCAATGGGGTTACTTGTGCTGGTGCTAGTGGGCTTTTCTGTAGGTGCCAAGAGAAGGAAATAATTTATCTCTTTTTTTCACCTTAATTATTTTTTTACCTTCATAAGTTACATTCTTTTTTTTAAATTATATACAATAACCCCCCTAGAATTTAACAAAATATTTTCTAACACTGTTGAATAAACCTCTCTAACTGAGGTAGAGTAACCAAAATAAAAAAAAAAAATGTTCCCAGTCAAAAGTCAGTGAGGTAAGTCCTTGGGAAGTGCTCCGAAGCCCTGTGGGCCAGGTTTTGTGTCAGGACTCACCCTGGAGGGAGTGTTACCACCTGTCAGAGCAGAGGAAATTTAAAAGGATGACAGAAAATACGCATGGCAAATTTAATGTCACTCATACTGACATTCTAAATGCTTAATATCTTCTTATCAGGGAAATAAAATAAACTAATTTCACCATTATATCAAATAATACATAGAACTCCAAACCTGCTGAATAAAACAATGGAAAGCAAATCCCTTGTGTTTACAAAAGATTGTAAAGTATTATGCTAAGTTTTACATTGCTGTGATCAATAATGAAAAATACATAGATCTAAAAAAAAAACTGATCTAAAAAAAAATATAGATCTAAAAAATATTTTAAAATTGTGACACATGCATACACCAAGAACAGTACTATGTATAGCTCAGAAGTCTGGATGCTACACGAAGAGCAGCTAAGCTATATTAATCGGGACTATCCCACCCAGATCTTTAGGCAAAACTACTGAACAGATTCAGTTGCTTATGCAAATATTCCATTTCTGAAGAGGCTGCATAGATAATGTAGTGGGTCTGGCTGAGCTGCTTTTCCCCATCCAGCCCTCACACTGCAGCACTGGGAGCTGGAGGGTGTTGATAACATCCCCGTGTTATCACTGCCAGTGCTCACACGGCACCAGAGGCTGGGGGGCGAGATGGGGGAGGGGATACAGCCAACCTGAGCTGACCAGTGGGATATTCCATACCATGTGACGGCAGCTCAACTCTAAAGGGAGAGGGCAGGAGGAGGATGGGGGGCATTCGGCTTTGTCTTCCGAGCAGCTGCTGCGTGTTCTGGAGCCCTGCTGCCTGGACTCGGCCCGACATCGCCTGCGGACGGGCAGCAGAGAATCACATCTTATCTCTCATAACCCACGGCTCCTCGCGTCTTATTCTCCCCCTGCGTGCCGTGCTGACGGGGGTTGGGGGGAGTGATAGAAGGGCTTGGTGGGCACCTGGTGCCGTGCCAGGGTCGACCCACCACTACGCTTTAGTCTTCTAAACTCTAAAATAGACAACTTTACACAGGTGGTATGATTTTCAGTTTGAAAGTGTTTAACTTGTAAGTGCACTTTTGCGCAGATTTGAGCCACTACTCCGGCTTTGAACCACAAGAAATTAAATGAGGTTAAGAAAGAAAGAGAGAAAGCAGCAAAATGATAATACATTAACTGCTCAGTAAGGCACTTCCTAGTCTTCTATTCTTCATCTAGTTGACTTGGAGAAATTTTTTGGTTGGTTGGGTTTTCTTTTTAGCGTTCTCTTTCCTTCGTTCCATTACTTGTTTAGTGTGCTACCTGACATCTAACAATAACAGGAAGAAATTCTGGAGGTTAAGGCCATAGCACAGTGAAAACATATGTAACTATCAGAAAGCATTCCTCTATTTCCCTGCATGAGTATTCCTTGGATAAGTACCTTTCCTTATAGGAAAGAGAAAAAAAAAAAAGGTACATCATTGTGAAGGACAATTAACATTTTGCAGTGGTTTGAAGTGTTCTTTTTACAGGACTTGGAACTTTTGCGCATATGTCTACCAAATAAGGCATGCCACATAATGACACAAATTCACTTCTCGTTTACAGCCATGCAACAATCAACCCAAATTCTTCTCAAGTATAAAGAATTGAATATAATTTCAAAATAAATCTACTCTTACATAAAGATGTGAGATGATAAACCTGCTTGAAAATCTGCATTATAACCTAAGGGAAAGAATTCCTCTAAATAACTCTTAGGTGGAATTTGGACAGCTGTTTAACAACATGAAAATCCTGCTAGTAGAGTTATAATATAGTTTCTACTTCTGCTTCCAGCTGGCTGATGCCTGATGTAAGCGGAATGGGAACAAGAGCCAAAGATACACATTGCTCTGTGCAAGAACCAGCAAAAGGAAAGGCTGAGAGCCAAATCGACCCCTCTGCTTCGAGGTGCCTTGGGGTGGAATTCACACAAAGACTGACCAGCACCAGCCGGGAATTCTACAGGGGAATGTAGACACAGATGTCATACTTCTATGCATGTGGTCCAAGACCACTGCAACGTCTTCATGGCTCTTAGGTCTTATGTGCTGATGGGTGGCCAACCTCCTGCTGGGGGTGAGGCCCTTCATCAGACAGATTTTGGCCTCACTGTGGAAAACCCAGCTATGCAAGTTCGCAAAGCCTCCAGAAGTGAAAATTTACTCTGACCTCCTCATAGCAAACCTGGACCCTGGCTCTATAATAGGAAAATGTTGTGATATATAAAAGTTCATTCGTCTTTAGATATACAAAAAGAAAAAATATGTAACGTCATAGGGCTGGGCTAAACCAGCTGAAAAGGAAAGCTCAGTTCAACAGCTTGTTGGAAAAACAGCACTGGAAGCGTGTGTTATTTGAATATGTAGATCTACTAAAGTCAAAACTTCATGAAAATGTGGATTTCATCTTGATTTTGCTTCAGGAGGAAGCAGAAAAAAAGTTGATCTGTATGTTGCTGTAAGAACAAAACATTGAATGAATGAACATCTTCATTGAACATGAAGAATTCTGAAATGTTAGCATTTTGTTCCACTATGTAATGCAGACAGACTTGAAAATTGGTAAATCTTCCACTAAAAGAAACTCTGTCTTTGCCAGTTCCAAAATTTAGGTTGCCAATTCTTTAAGTGTTTTACGGTCAATGTCCTACAAGTATAAGGGAGAAGAAACAAGATGGACTGTAAGAATGTTTCATGCCTTATTTCTTGGCCCAGCCTTGCAGCATATACTGGCTTTCATTTCTAATAATAGTGCTACCGTGTGACAGAATTCAAGATCAATTCAATCCCTCAGCTTCTTTTATACATAATCCTCGCAATATTAAGGATGCACAGAAGCAGCACAGAGCAAAACCTTTATCTGACTCTAGAACTAGACTATGCATATGTTTTAAGGACACGTGCTAGCAGCAAATTAAACTTCAAAATTATTTTGCCCTAACCACAAATAAGGGTTTGTGTGGACATTAAGGATCTCTAGCAGCTGATAGCTCAGCACAGGAGCTCTGCATATGAAACTTTTCTTTCCCCTTTGCTTCACCATGCTGATTTATTCAGAATTCTGTCTGAATGCATTTGCCTGATGTTGAGTCCCTGCATGACGCCTTCATCTTTAATGAATGTTCTCCAGAACCCACTCTCCTGTCTTGTCATCGCCTAGAAAGGGATTTCCGGCAAATGAGAAAACAGGTCAAATAAGCATTTAAAAGAAATCAGGTGTGATTTTATATGCTTCATATGGAAAGCTTCTCATTGATTTGAATCTGTGTCAGATCAGGCCTTCTGAACATTTTGTTTCAGAAGGCAGATACCTGGGTATGAGTCACTTACTGTACTGAATCAACAGCAACGGCACGTGTCAGAAACAGTCGCCCCGGGAACGGGTCTAGGAGAATTCACGCTAGGACTGTGGGCCTGCACCGCCAGCTTGACGGTCTGTACACAATTATTTTAGTTCATTTGTAGGCAAATTCCAACTATCATTTTGCGGGAGCAATTACTGGATTTTTACTGAGATTCTATATAAAAGTTGATTTTACAGTGAACATCCTACATGACTTTGGCATCAGCAGCATAGAGTACACATAGATTTTGGATTCCTAGGAGGCCAAATAAACAACCAAGACAGTATAAAAAGATGAGGGTGATTGTGTCATTTTCTTTACTTGATAACGCCAGCAAGAAAACCCAGCGACGTTAAAGATGACACAGCAGCAACAAAAGAAGAAAGGAAATAGTAGAAAACTTGTCTTAGTGAAGACGGGCAAAAAACTGCCCCCAGATTTGGGTTTGGATTATAGAAAGAAGATGAAGGACAAACCTGATTTGTTTGGTTTGCAGTTCACAAGCAAATTTGCAAGTGTCTGCTAATTCATGTAAGCCGGGTGGCTTACTAGAGCGCACCTGAAACGTTATGCAACAGGGGTCTAGGCTTCACCTTTCTCTTGATTTCGGCAGAAGCTCTCATGCTTAAAAGCATCTGCGGAGCCCACAGACACACCTGGTGTTGCAGCAACACAGGGCTGTTCTGAACAATTTTCCACTCTAGTTTTCTAGTCTCAGCATGCCAGTTTCTGTTTCCGTACCTTTGTTCTCATAACGCAGAGGAATAGGCAAGAGGAAGCAAATGTCACAAGTCACACAGCCTGTCTTCTGCTCCTATCTGTAGTTCTGAAGGGCCACAACAGCCCCCCGGCCCAAAAGCCATTGGTGTAGGTTTTGATGCACCATCAAAACTGTCCCTTTTCTAATTTTTTTAAACATAATTCAGATGTTTCAGGCCAACATCTAAATGTTTGGCCCATATTTAATGCAGCTAGAGTGATTTCACCTCTGATTCGTATGACTGTGTTATACTACAGAGACCTATGAGAAGAACAAAAGGAAAGCACCTCCTGACCAAAATTCACAGAGAAATTGAGAGTCTGGGGCTGAGACTCGGGGACTGACTAGGGACAACCGTGTCTTTAAAAATCATCTTTCAATGCACAGACATTCAATGCAACTCAGTATGCTTCATTTCCATTCAGAAAAGCAGGCAGTATTTCAGTTCTAGCCTGAACTCAAGTGTTTGAGCTTAGTAAAATTTGCAAGATTAGTTGAACTCTTCCGCTTGCTAAAAAGCATCTGCATATTTCAGTGTTTTTT
Organism: Actenoides lindsayi; assembly: GCA_025331215.1. Classification (NCBI taxonomy): domain Eukaryota; kingdom Metazoa; phylum Chordata; class Aves; order Coraciiformes; family Alcedinidae; genus Actenoides; species Actenoides lindsayi. The sequence goes on along the minus strand of WTSP01010727.1, from coordinate 8,251 downwards.
TAAAGCCTATTTTTGTAGCAGTGGAAACAACGTGAGAGTAATACAGTTGGTGTTAAAATTTCAAAAGCAAATCTGACTGCAGGCTTGGCATTAATTGTCACAACATTCCTTGCTGCTGTTGAAGGGAGCTACACCAGGAGTTGGATTTACACGTTACTGTCAACTGACCAGATCACACTAAATAAACAAAATAGGGATGCAAAGAAATACATGGAACGGTAGTTGAGCTTCACAATTCTAGTCTCCACTAGAAAGTGAATATATTTGCATTTCAAGGACCTGGGTTCTGTGTTTGAACTCCAGGATTTGAAGATATTGTACTATGAGACTGAAATCCCACGAGGCCAGTGCTGGTCTGTGTCTGGAGGAAAGAAAGAAGTGAATACAGGGATTTACTCTTCAGTTCAGCAAGAGACTGAAAAGTTAGTTTTTTCTTAACCAAGCAATATAAACATTTTTGCTTCCAGGTACTGAAATTGAAGGCCTTTTTTTAACCAAACAACCAACAAGATTGTTTACTGCTGTTTCACAATGTTTTTTATCATTCAAAGCAGTCCAGTACTCTACAGTCACTTTAATTCAGCAAACATTCCCTATATGCTTTTGCAGACACTTTGCTGGCTTTTTTGCTCTCCCAAAGCTATTGTTCTCAGCACAGCTTAAACAGATGCTTTCTATTGTTTACCCAAACTTCTCTATTTATTAACTCAGGCAGGAGTTAAAAATCAGAACATACTGGGGTTTATTTTCTTCGAGTTGCATTTTGCTTTTGAAAAATATCTGAAGATCTACTCTGATTGAAGGTGTTCTGCCTTCATCAGACAGAATAAGTTCATTTAAAAGAGAAGGTCCTTGAAAGTGGGTGCATTTAACTCCTATAGAAACTGACAGATAATGACTTTCACGAAAGATTTGTCAAATTCAAGGTGGTGCTTGTTAAAGCTTGTTGTTCCTGTGAACCTTCTAGTTGTCAAAAAAACATACATCATCTCTTTCTATGTACTTGGGCCCTGTGAATTCGGGAAAAGAAAATAATCAAAACATTTATCACTCTTGGGGTCAGATTTATTTTTTTCCGTTCGTACTTAGAGCACACCATTGTGTTTCCTGGTTTCCTCTTCAAGTCAAGAAACCATAGTGGGTAATGATCAGTACTTCTCAATTATTTATACCAAATAGTAACCTATTACTATAATTTAAGGAGAAAGTTTCATTTCTCTTGTTTCATTACCTGCTCCTGAAAAATCTTGTCTTACAATGCCAGTATGGTAGCTATAACTAATTCCCTCGATGCCTTTAGAGAATTTTGCCTGTGACTGTATTAGATGAAGATTTCGCTCACTGTTTTTAAGGCAAAGTCTAAATAAGGAAAAGAAAAATGTGCAAAGCAAAATTGATTCTAGCTGGGTTTTAGTCACTGTATCCTGGTGCATGTTTATACTGGATTTAAAGCTGAAGCACTGGCAAAATTGTATGAAAATAGCTATGCCGATGTCACGGAGGAAAAAGAAATTTGTGATGACTGTTGTTCAGGAAAGAACTGACAGCTGTCGGTATGAATTTTTTGTGTCATTTATAAAATAATTAAAGATTGATTTCTGTGGTGGGAAGCAAAAAAAAAAAGCATCAGACTAGAACAAGCTCCAATTCATATTTATCTGGGGAGGGTAAGCAGAGAAGAAGGTCCTTTTTTTCCCCCCTATGCCCTCAGGAGTAGCACTTTCTAGTCTGTCCTTGTGTGTGTATTTAGCTTCAAATCTCTCTCCTCATTCAAATTCTGAAGAGGTAGATGTTTTTCTCTTTTAAAGGCAAGCCCTATGTTTGTGCAGGAAAGATTTTAGGGACAGAGCACTAGGAAAGGAGTCCTCAAGTCTGCAACATGACTCAGAGAAGATGTTTTTGACGGTTCTCCGGGGATGCCTGCGTAGTCATGAGCATCTCCTACAGTTCAAGGTAACCATCCCGAAAGAAAGGGCAAAAACTTCTCTTAGATCCTGTAACAGACTTGTGACTTCCAGAAAAAAAGACCAGAGGCCACAAAACCTAAAATGTTCCTACAGAGATGGATACCAGAAAGATCAAGGGTGTTGCCCGTGTACCTACAATATCTTGTTGCTGTTTTAAGGATTTAGCTGGATTAAAGTAGTAAACTGAGGTGCAAAAACCGGTAGGTTTTTTGCTACTCAATATACTCTAACTAAAACGGAGGGGAAAATTCATGTTTAAGACTGAGTTAGCTGGTTGCTTTCAACATCAAGCTTGTCCACAACTAGATTAAGTGCTCTCCATTCACCTACCTGTACCATAGTGCCAGAGCCTGTTGGAGCAATAAAACTTTTACTGACTAAAAAGTTCCTACAAGGAGCTGTTCGCACCAACTGTTAGCACAAGCCACCCTTATCTGATCAATTTATGAGCCCATTTGAAAAGGTCCTGCAAAACTCAGCGCATTCTTAATATTCCATCTGAAATGCTTATAACTCATTCCAGTGAAAACCAATTTTCTCCAGAGAACTCCAAAGCCTTTCTTCTTGGTGAGAGCAATTTCCAAGCCATATTTCAAGTTTCAACTTCCATCGCTTTTGGCTGTAAAAGCGTTTAGAAAGAAGTCACTCCCTATAAATATAAATGCATAGAAATTACATGCATATATATATATTACTTCTGTATAGAGATTTTCTTTGCCCCTTACTTTCATCAGATTCAGGAACAGCTGAATTATCTTCACTCAAGACTTTCCAGGCAAAATAAAAGTACAATCAGTTTCCCCAGCTGGAAATAAGAAGGATGTGATTCTCTCAAAGGTCATTAAAATTTAGAAGTCAAAATTTAGATTTTTCAGCACACATAAGACTTTACATTGGATCAAACTATTTTTGTTGGGAATTAACATGAATCATTCCATCTGAATGGAGCTTTATCAATTTATATCAACAAGTGATTCATGCCATTGGCATTACGCCCTCAGAGGTTTCAAAGTTGCTCATATTTAAAAATAAGCGTTGGAATATTCCCTTCGGCCATCCTATCATTTTGGAACCTTGGTCTCTTGGATACAAAATCGTGCAAGCAGCAACTGCATTTCTTTCCAACAGAAGACCAGGCTAAAGACAGACTTTCCTGAAAAATGCACATCACAGCTGTAAAATCTTGCATTACAGTTGAAAACTAGTATTTCTCAAAGACCTAACTTTAGCACACCAAAATGAACAGAATTAGTGGTTGTGTCTGTAATAGTATCAAAGGATTAATGCTGCCAGTATTACAATTATCCTTTCTTGCAGACTGGCATGAAACCCATTTGCATTTAGACTGACAGCATTTTGCAGATGACGACTTTCCAGAAAAACATTTAAAATATCTCAGGAACTTTCTGTTCTTTTCAGTTCTGCTTTTCTAATGTTTTCCTAACGTTCTCTGTTTTAAAACTTTCAGAGTATAATCAAAATTACAATGCATGTGCAAATCAGTATAAAAATGTTGTAGAGACATGAACACACTCCCTGTATACTACAGTCAATTATGTGTGACTCAGCTTCAGCTAAAAAGAAAAGTGATACTATATGTATGATGATGTCACGTTTCTTGCTAAAGCTAAGCTAAGTCTTGCTGGTATTTTCGCCTACAAGTGATCAGGCGATGGCTGTGGGATTACATCAGCAGTGCGGTCTCACATAGGGCAAGTTCACTCTCATGCAATTTTTTTTTTTCCCAGAAAGATCCTATTGAAAGATACCACCAAGATCTACAAATAAACACGTCAAATGCTGCAGCTGCACTTAAATACAGATGAAGTAGAAAAGGATCTTCAGAACACTGCAAGTGTGAGAGAGATGGATTTGAGACAAATGAACAAAAAAAAAAAGAAGAGTGTGTTAAATCTAAAAAGATCAAATAAAGTAATTGCTTCAGAGGAATCTGAACACACAGAAGTCCACAGAGAAATGGAAAAGCATCTTGACATATTCTGGACAGGTCTCTCTGGAAAATATCTTCCAAGTTCAATAAGCAGGCCTTATTTATCCAGCAGGGTCACCGGTGACGTCCTCACTTTGGGAATGGCACTTGCTAGCATAACTCTTACGTGTTTTCTGAGTGGCATTATGTCTTTGCAACAACTACTAAACGGGGTTGACCTTTCAAATCTTGGCAATTTAGAATGAATTACAGTATATAGTTAGTCATAAATTACAGTAGGAACACGGGGTTTACTCCAGCCTGATTTTGATGGCTTGTTAAAACCGACGGTTGAATGTGTCAAGTATTTTCTGCAATATCTGACAGTAAGATAAGATCTATGCCACTGAAAATGACATCCCTTTATATACTTCTGAGTGTATTTCTCAGGAAACCATACTTTCAGCTCTAGGTATAGCCAGTTGCCTAGTGTAAATGTAGATGAGTTCTTCCTGACCTAGTCATGCTGTTTTAAATAGGCAGGCCACGGCTGAAAAAGCTTTCTCTTAGCTCACTTGTTAAGGAGAAATTAACGGAACTGACATTTGTGACGGCAAAGATAAAGCTGAAAGTCAAGAGGAACAGATCAAAACATGCATCAGCAAACCACAGTAAGAGAAATGTATTTTCTTCCATACTGGTCGCTCTCTGGCCAGAATTACAGATTTACATGACATTTTGTCTATAACCTCATGAACATAGGGGAAACAGGACCTCTAACAAATCCTTTAATTTTATCTGATTGAAATTGGGACTTTCTGCTGGAAGAGACAAGATAGGGGAGACAGCTGAACAGCAAGAGCAATTAAATTTTCAGGTGAGTTGTGATACTCAAAGGTGCTACTAACTTGTAGGTGACTGACAGCAAAGTAAGAAGAGAGCATTAGCAGCATCTTTAAAGAAAAATAACTGCGTAGCCTAGTAAAATATTCCTTTAGTGCATTACTTTTCTTCTTTTAAAAACAGGATTGACAAACATAAGTAGTCCATAACAATACAAAACAATCTACAGAAAAGATTAAAGCTCAAGTTTAGCAGAAAATGCAAACGCTACTTCCAGCCTGAATACGTTTTGAAGCATTTCCACTTGGTGGTGGAAACTTCGGCATGAAGCAGAATGCTTGCTGCTGAATAAAACACAGAAGCCACGGCCCCTGATACTAAGGAGTTTATAATCTAAAGGCCAGCTCTGGTAAGCAGGATCCAAGTACTTTTTATAGGCAAAATATAAAACTGGGTTTGAGTTCAGCAGAACAATTCACTTGCATGAAGTTGGCATGCTATAGATTTTTAGAAGGCATAGCTGTTCGGACTGAAGTCAGCAGTAATATTACCACTGACGTCAGCGAGATTAGGTCTAGAACTTAAAAATTTCCCTGCAACATAAGTACCCACTCCCGCCGTCTCGGAGGTACCCAGCTTAAATGGTACTGCACTTCAAAGAACGCAGGCACATTTTAATAACATCTTATTTTCAAACATGTATCCTTGAATGGACAAAGTAGCTTGTATCCTTGACATCTATGAAATCACTAAACAGAGATGTTTCAAAAATATAATCAATAATAAATTAGTTTTAGTTTGCTAACAGATTAGATTAATTCATTTTAAAACCCTAGGCTTTTAGAAATGCATATATATTTTGCATAATCTCCTTGAATGTGTTTTAGCAAATTAATAAATGAACATTTATGATTTCCCTTCCCCTGTTCCTCACAGCTAACGTGCTTATCTGTAAAACACAGCAGCGGGAATGTATAATTATCCTTAATAGCAATATACAGAGAACAAGACACACAGAGAAGCTAAGCGTCTGCTTACAAACACTACTGCAGATGAATCCGAGTTCAGTCTTCCTGAGCCACAAACCAGCCAGCCAGAAACCACTTGCAGACTGGGAATTATACAGTTCCCCACAATTATATCGCTGGAGAACACATAGTATCTGGAGCAGAATACCAAGTTAATACAATTATTTAGAGTAATCGCAGCATGGTCAAAAGCCCATGCTTTTGGGCTGAGCGTGAAGGGAGAAAGCTTGAGTCTCTCTAGAAGATCACAAAACCATAGCCTAGTTTTACATGGAGTTGGAGCAAGTAACCGATTCAGGTCTCCCAGATCCCAAACTCATAGTGCAATTCTTAGAATAACCTTACTTACCAATAACTTTATAGAGAATTTAAAGGCTTACATCTCATTTGGTTTGGGCTAGATAAGACTGGCACTTAGTGCACTTAGAACTTGTGCTTAGTGCCACTTAAGAAACTGGCATTAACCCAAGCTATTAAAAAGTGTGATCCAGAAGGGAACACTTTGATCCCAATATCTTTTTCTTTTAAATATTATTTCTTTTTAATTGATGGCTTTCAAACATTACAATAATCCGTTAAAAAAAAATCCAGCATATTTTTAATATATTAAATACAAATATAAACTATTGCAGTTGTATCTTGAGACACCTGATCTCATGCACAGAGCTTTTAAGAACAATTTTTTGGCTTAATAAGATCTCTACTGTGGAGTAAGCTGAGGAGCTCCTAAGGTACAATTTTACTAAATGGTTTGGATTTTTTTAATAATCCAAGATGAAACAAATCAGATTTCTATTTCCTTTGGCAAGTTTTGCACATCTACCCTTTCATCATTCTTTTTTCTTGATCTCTTTCTAGCTCTCTCCCCTTACCATGCAACAAAAACCTTTCATGTTGCAGAGCTGTACCGTATCAGATACCTTATAATTCATACTGCTAGTGAATTAATTCAGTGGGCAAACTGTACTGCAGTGCCAGGTAAAAATAAAGCATCCAGGTTTTTTTTTTGTTGCACGGCATTGCCAAAAAGATTCTAAAAAGGCATAATTACAAATTGTGACAGCCAGCTCAACATTGATTTTTAGTTCACATGGCTCCCTTTGGTTATCACTGATATGCATTAGATGCACATATTTCTCCTTCTTTTCAAACTTTTCCCATAGCCATTTCTACAGAAAAGAAAATCATCAGACTGATAATGTAACCTGTTGCTGGATTGTGGTAATAAAAGTCAATGCTTTACAGAGAGAAAAAGGACACGTATGCACTGTGCTGACATATATGTCAAGACTATACATTTATCTGCGTATGTCCTGGGCAACACTATAGCTGTTAAATTCACAGGTTAGCTAAAAATGCTCTCTGTTGCTGGCCTAATCCTGGAGGAAGTCCCAGTCATTTGAGGAAAGTTTTCGGTACAAGTATTGTTATTTCAACCTTAAATATAAATGCAGACATATAAAAATAAAAGCTGAGTCATGCAGGATTTGTCTGAGGTATTTCTTTTTTATTCTAGGCATAGCTCACAGTAGAGGGATAAAACCCATTAAAACAAACAGTATTAATAACCCATCTATTAAATAGACCTTTCCCTATTTTTCATCCTTAATTATCAGCAATTTCTAGTTCGACATCCTTCTCATTGACAAGAAATCTCTCCGTTGCCTAGAAAAAGCCACAGGGAGCAGTTATACCTAATTCTGTGTTATATCTATGCAGTTATGTGTATATATTATATGCAGTTATATCTAATTCTGCCCTTCCTCTGATAGTATCTAGCCATTCAGCCACATCAAGAACACAGCTCAGGGGAGTGACCGCAGCAAAATTCTCCGCATATCACATATTGCTATTAAGTCATAATAGGATAAGCACTGTCAAAGATAAGCTACTGCCAGGCATGGCTGCAGTGTTAGAGGCCAGAAATGCCAGACACTTCCTTCAGGGTAAGAACAAGCTCTCTGCTGATCATAAACCGCTTTTGCATTCATTCCGGCCTTTCAAGGTAACTGTGTTTTCTACTAGTTAGGTCTTGTAAAACCTTTCCAGAGATTCTCATAGTCTAATCCAGCAATGACATAACTTACCTAGTATAAAGTGTTGCTTCCTACTGGTTAAAGTACTTGGAATTCTTTTTGAGAGATGTATGTGTTTGCTGCTAGCTTTGTCCGTGGGTTGAAATATTACAAATTCTGAATGGATTTGGACCGAGAATTTAATAGGAAGCGTTCAATATCATGGACTTGTCCAGCTTTCTCTTTATTGCCAGTTTGACAACTATAATCCGTTAAGGATCATTTGCTATGAGTCCATATATGGCTGACCATTTTTATTTGCCTTGAGAAAGCTGCGTGTCACTGCTTTTTACTAAAACCTTTTCCCTTTATTAGGAATCGTAGAATCATGGAATCATAGGGGTTGGAAGGGACCTAGAAAGATCATCTAGTCCAACCCCCCTGCTAGAGCAGGATCACCTATATCAG
>WTSP01010726.1:0-22748 GCA_025331215.1 Actenoides lindsayi | reverse complement strand
CCTCTCCTCTCCTCTCCTCTCCTCTCCTCTCCTCTCCTCTCCTCTCCTCTCCTCTCCTCTCCTCTCCTCTCCTCTTTGGCAACGATACTACTGTAATTGTGCTTGCATGGCTCTATGTTATGGTCTCTGTGTTTGCAGCTCCTCCTTGAGCCTGCCCACGTCAGGCTGGAGGAGGGCACCCTTCAGGAGATGTGGTCAATTTAACCTCCTGCCCAGCCTGTACTCTGTGTAATGCAAAACCAACACCCATAAACAGGGCTGTCATTTTGAAACCAGTTACAATGCTGTATGTGATTTGATGTGTCATATTACATCTAATCTGCAAACATGTCTTCATTCTCCACTCCTGGCATGCGTCCCTGGTGCTTCCCTTGAACCGAGCCTGGAGATTGTGCTGCTGCAAGGGAGGATTGACTCAATCCTTGAACCACATGCAGGGTCTGACAGGGAAGGAAGTGGGTTAGTTTTTTGACAGATCAACAAGCTGATCCAACTCACAATGACATGAGATTGCTAGATCTTATACAAGGTTGGGTGGGAAAGGGGAAGAGTAGGATCATCCTTTTCTCAGCAGCCCACAGTCACACCAGATGAGGTGTGAGCTGAAACCCCATCCTTAGGCTGAGGTTTCTCAGCTGGCAACTCTGCTGCTGCCCTGATGAGCATCCCTGCACCTCCTCAGGGGGCTGCTCCTTCCCAGCCCTGCACAACCTCCTGGCTCTTCTAGGGCAATGGTTTATGCAGCTGCACAGAGAACAGGTTGAGGAAATAAACTCGGTGACAAAGTCAAAATAAAATTAAGAAACTGTTATTTGCAGATGTCCTGTTCCCTGCAGATCATTTTGTCAGCATGGTTCCCAGTGCAGCTGTACTGTTTGCAGTGTGGGAGGTGACGTGGGATTCACATGCTCCTTAAAACAGTCTTATGTATATTACAGGTAGTCCCACCTCTATAACAGTAAGAGTTGGGGCGTTAGGATGTCCCAACTTGCTAGACACTCACTTTATACCACTTTAACTCTCACTTTGCAGCAATGGAAACACTGGTTTTCGCATTACTTTGCCCTTCTTCATCTTTGACATGGGCTACAACTTATCCCAACTCTGTGGGCAAATGTCTGTCTTTTCTGCCTGCCCTCTCCTGATCCATTAGAGGACTCATCCTCCTCTACCTGCCCCAGAAGGCCATATTTCAATGCAGGAAGAGCAGGACAGAGATGATCTAAGTCAAGACAGAATAGACAGAGACTTATTGCTGCTGTTACAGATGCTCCTGGAGAGAAGAGGGAGAGTGAACAGCACCTGCTGCTTGGAAGAACCACTTAGTGGTTAAGATTAAGTGGTTATAATTAAGATTATTTTTTGCAAGACAACAAAGGATGAGTGAGGCATTGTGCTTTGACCGAGGTTCCACAGCACTTCAGCAGCAGCAGACAGCTTTTCAGAGTATTTTCTCATCTGACTGCTGCTCTTCTGGCTCCTGAATTTATCTTCCCTACCTGGTATGAGCGCTAAAGCATTTATAGGAAAAATCCTGTAAAGGATTCTAGAAGGAACCTCATTCATAAACATAGAAAATAGCTTTAACTACTCACTTTATGCCAGGGGAGGACTCTTCTGGGAATGCTCAGTGATTTCAGATTTTCCAGTCTGCTTGTGGAGGGATGCTAAGCGGAGGATCTTTGATGAAAATTGATTCACTTCAGTGAAATTACACTAACTGATACTAGCAGAGAGTCTGTTTGTAGGCAATCATTTACTAATGGGTCACTGGTGCAACAGAAACTGAAAGTAAACCTTGCCATGAGAACTTTCACGTTACTGGCACATAAGATAACTACTCTGGTGACTTTATTTCTCTGTAGTAATTTTTACTGCTTTACCTATCACTAACCTGTGAGTCACTAGATTCCTCCATAACATATCATGACTCTGTATATGCAGATATTTCTCACCAGCTCTCTAAGGACCCACTTCCTATCAAAGTTTAATTTGTATATGATAATTTACTGTTACATTTCTTAGCATGATTGCCCTAAGCAAACAGGCGATGCATCTGAAAAGGGTCATTTTTCTCTAAGAAAGAAATTTAATAGAGCATTACTTACACTTCAGCATTCATCTAATAATCAAAACATATTTCAGTCTTGTTATTTTTAGATATCGTTAATTCACAGGGGAAACTTAGTTGTTTTTCCAGCCTGTGACTCTCATGCACATTCAAAAGACAAAAGCTGTATTGTCTGCTTCTAAGGAAAAACTGCTGGAGGCACTTCTTTTGTGTTTCTAATGAACACCATATGAAAACAGGCACAGAACAACTATTTACTTACATGCAGTGGTCTACCAGGGTCTCATACATGGGCTACTTCCTTCGCTATGACATTGAACATATTACATTGGTCAGTCTATTTACAAGATGTTTCTTCTTTCCTCTTTTTTTTTTTTTTGCTCTGTGACTTTGGCCAGAATTTTTCATGATGCTGCTCTGCGTAAGGGTGAATGATACTGTTATGTACAGTCTATTAGACACATCAAAAAGCAATAACATTTAATAGTTTTAAGTGTTACAAAGTCAGTCTTGCTCATTTCCTTATTTCAAAGTTCAGCTATATGGTTCAATAATACCACAATTTTTATTGTTTCCGGTGCTAGAAGTTTCTCATTTACTTGGGAGGGATGATTTGGAGAGCACGTTGGAAGAGGAATGGGTGTTTTTATAGACTTTCCTGTATTAAATACCTCTGGTTGGATATGGTTTTGATGATCGGGTACAACGATTTACAGACTTCCTTTCGTGTCCAACATTTTCCACTGCATCGGATCCATACTAGGCAGTATACATTTTCCTTAGTCCCCTGGCATAACAGCACCAGACACATTGTGACATGTGTCAGACCTTGGCCTCCACCATTCTGCTGCAAAACAGAGGGAAATAGTAGTTAAGTGGTAGGATACCGTGAAATGGTTTTTTGTCCCGTTACCTCTACAACTACCTGAAAAGAGGGTGTAGAGAGGTGAGTACCAGTCTTTTCTCCCAAGTAACAAGTGATAGGACAAGAGGAAATGGCCTCAAGTTGCACCAGGGGAGGTTTAGATTGGACATTAGGAAGAATTTTTTCAGCGAGAGGGTTTTCAAGCATTGGAACAGGCTGCCCAGGGAAGTGGTTGAATCACCATCCTTGGCTGTGTTTAAAAGTCCTGTAGATGTGTTGTTTAGGGACATGTTTTAGCAGTGGACATGTAGAGTAGTGTTAATGGTTGGAATTGATGATCTTGAGTGTGTTTTCCAACCTAGGTGATTCTATGATTCTGTATCTATTCAGGTGCATAGAATTAGTTGAATACTGCACTATAACGATCAGCAGTTTTTTTGCAAACAGAATACAGGTACAGACATAAATATATTTCACATATTCATTTCTCTGTATGAGTTATTTTCTTCTTTTTGCATCACTAATTTTCTTGTAGAAGAAAATTTCATCTGCTTGTTTTAGTAAGTGTAACTTTGTTTTATAATGAAGAGTAACTTCTAGAAAACTTTCATCGGGAAAAATAGTTCCCCATACTAAACCTTATTGGAGAGCTAAGAATACACAGTCCAGGAGAGACAGACTTGAGCAAAGGCAAAAGTATAGAAAATCACTTGCAATTTTCCAGTTTCTCTTTGGAAGTTTCAGAACAACTAAACAGCATCATCTTGACATTACGAAGCTTGCTACTAAAGATATATAGCTTTCATTCGGTGAGGAATGACCTGTAGAGAACTTGCATCAAAAGCCAATGAAGTGAGGTAATGATTTATTTATGTTCATCCCAGTAGAAGAAAGTGACTTTCAAAGGTAAGAGAGGTGTTCTGAAAAACTACTGCCTCTGCTTGAAAAAAGCCTATGTTTTCCATTGAACACAATATATTAAAGTGAAACGGATAACAAATATATCTGAAAGTGATTGTGTAAATGTTCAGTTCAAAGAAACCATCAGTCATTGGTAGGATTTGACGTGGCCAAGGGCTTTTTCCCTACAAAAAGCCTGATAATTAAAAACACATTTTGTACAGGATAAATAGCTACAGTTTTTTCCACTTGAGTTAAATACTTAATTTCTATTAAATAAAAATATTGAGATCCACCTAAAACTATGAAGTAAGAAATAGTGCTTACATTGTTAGAAGAGCATTGGCAGGAAAAAACATTAGCTGAAGAGTTATTTTAAGTCTTGCTTCTCCCTACTTACACCTATTCTGTCTAAGATTGTAACTAATGGTGTGACATCTGGCAACCATACTACCTCAGGCTGTGACCTTGTCAGTTCTTGTAAAACTGTGGGAAAAGTTTAACAGTGTAAGCATCAGGTTTGGATTTTTTTTTAACTGTCTAGAAGCACTGAATCAAATATAGATACAAGCTACTCAGCTGTTTTGTCTCTAAATAGCTAAATCTGCTTTTTTCATGACAAGACTCTTCCAAGAGTTGCAGTTAGGTCTTATGCAGGCAAAGATACTAAGTGGTTGGGGGCTTTTGGAGGGGAGCAGTTCTAAAAGCTTCCAGGAAGTCTACTTTATGTTCCAAATTAATTTGTATCATCCATCTTGAAGAAATGTACAGAAAAAAAAAAGCTGATCCTGCAAAATTCTGAAGTGTATTATTGCAAAATTTTGTAGCCTGGAAACTTTTTGCAAAATTGTGTGGTTTTTTTTTCTTTTTCTCTCCGTTTGAAAAGGATGCCGTTCTCATTGCTAAAGTGTTAAGAATTAAGTGTGCTGTTATCTGACAAGGTTCAAGATCATATCTGTAGTTCCAATCATAAATATCCTCTCTTGCACCTGCTGTCAAGGTAGTAATGAAAAGAAGAAAACCCGAAGTCCACAGCCTGCTTTCAGGCAGAGGTCACTTTCTGCTACGTGATGCTGAGGTATAGAGTGAGTTGCTTTGTTTAGTCTCTGGGGAGTTTGTCACAGTATTTTCTCATTGCATGGCAAGGATCACCACAGAGCAGAGTTTTTCATTTCAGAGATGATCATTTTGCACTAAGCAGTGTGAGGTGGGCCATCTGGAGAGAGCACATCAGTGTAAAAAGGAAAGTCAGGAGGAATATTAGCAATAACATTAGGCATGAGTGTGAAATGGGCAGTATCACAGAATGGGAAAGAAGTCTTGGCTGACTTGGTAACGTCCAGTTACCCAGCAACCATCTGCATCCTATTCTCATCAGCAGGCCATTTCGTAATGTTTTTTCCTTAGCAAAACTTCTCATGGCTTCATAAAATTGCTGGAGAAAACTGTTCTACAGAAGAGACCTATTGTCTGGCCATCCAGTATTAAAGAATTTAATACATTTCTTTGGATATCTAAAACTTTTGCTAGATTTAAGAAATAGTAAAAATGTTTGCCGTTCTTCTGTATTTACACACACAGACACACACACACACAAAAAAAAAGAAACATGAATTGTGGAGCTCTGGTTGCTGTATCACCTAATGTAATATAGGGTAGGAGATGCTGAGCTTGCAAAATGAAACTACATGTCATCACTTGGATAAATTCCGGTTGTGAGTTAGCAGCTATCACATCTTCTGCTACCTTTATCTTGTAAATGCATAGTGTTTGGGAGGGAATTTAACAATTATCTGCTAGAGTCTGATTTTTGGCCTCCAGGTCAGGCTGAGTGCTACCAGAAAACAGAAGCTTCAGTCACTCTGAGGTATCTACTTTTCTCTGTCATTACGAAATACTTGAAAAAGTACTTTTGAGTATCAGGATATTAGCTTTCAAAAGCTTTCTTAGTTTATTGTTTGCCACACTGATGAAGTGCCTAAGACATAAACTAAGGATAGAGCTTTGGAAAAATCCCAAAAGAGCAGCCACTAGCCAGCTGAGAGAAATCCTGTACCTCTGAACAAGTTCCTTCAGTATTGGGAATACAAAGCCATGTTTTTTTTCTTCTGAAAATTGGTATAAGTTATGACCTTATTTATCTCTGTTTGTCCTTTATCAAAGATACTATCTAAATATTTAATGCTTTTGCTCACATCATCACCCACTTTATTGAAAATTACTGCCACAAGCTGCTCCTTTCAGTGCTCTTCAGCTGTGCTTTTCTTTATATAAATTGAATGAGAATAAACACTGAACAAACATAGCAATTCTCTTCTTTCTTTCTTAGGATCAAGGGTCTTCAACTGAATTTGCAATTCCTCTCATTTAGAAAAGCCCACAGTTAAATCCAAGTATTCTTTTGTTAATGACATTGATGTTTGGAAGCTAGTAAAAAGTTTTCTGCAGTTTTTAATGTCTGAAATCCCATTTAAGCTCTTCATGCTACTTTAGCTGTCATCTTAGGGCTGGATTAAGAGGCTCTAAATATTATGAAAGATGCAAGTTACTGAAATAATGTTCGTGTTTTGGAAACATAAATTTTCATGTAATGTTGAAAAAAAAAATTAGAAATATGTGCATCTACAAATTGCAGATTTCCTCAGAAGACATCCTAGCACAGAATTTACCTTAGCTTGAAAAATCCTAAGTCATTCCTGGATCTATGGGAGTTGACTATACAAGATCTGGAGGAGAACTCTAACATGGTGACAGTCCCAAAAGAAACCTACAATGGCAAATGACTATCCAGCACATCTGCAAGAAATAGTTAATGAAATGAGTTACCGTGGACACTGCCTTCTTTGACTGCCTGGGGTGGGTTGATCTTGGTTGGCTGCAGAGTGCCTATCCAGATGCTTTCTCACTCCCTCCCCTGAACAGGACCAGAGGAAAAAATACGATGGAAAAGCTCATGGGCTGAGATAAAGATGGGCAAAATAGACTTAGCTTGGGCATGATTAATTTAATTTATTGCCTGTTAAGAATAGAGTAGGATTGTGAGTAACAAAGGCAAAACTAAAAACATCTTCCCTTACCCTTTCCCCTTTCTTCCTGGGCTCAAATTCACTTCTTTACTCTTGAGTCCTCTATGTCCTCCCCTGTCCACTCTATATTCCCTGTAGAAAGTAGGCCAAGGAAAGAAACATCCACATACCCTAACACACATGGCCAAACACCACAGGAAAAGTCCAGTGCTATCCATACGGAACAGAGACATCTGAATTGATTATATTAAATCCAAATTGTAATTTACATAATAATACATATGATAAGCTAATTGGTACTCTATTTCATTTACACAGGAAAAAATAAGGACTAAATCAACCATGTCAAAATTTAACTATGCAATTTTACAAGCCTTGATATTCAAACTCCATTTTTCTATAACCAGTGATTCCTACCTAATAATCAGAATAGTAGCCTATACAAAGTTAAGGGGTTTGTAATTTTAATAATAATAATAATAAAAAAATAATTAAAAAGAAATTAACCCATTCCAGGATACATTAAAGGCACTTGGACAAAATGAAGCAACTTCTTACTTCAAGAACTGTAATTTCAGTGTACTTTGCCCACAGGTTCACAAATATTTGGGAATTTAGTCCTAATTAGATTTGTCCTGAATTTCAGTTGACTCTTGGTCAACTTTGGTATTAAATAGCTTGAAGTTAGCTTTGTAAAACTTTTAAAATTTCTCTTTTCCTCAGTATTGATACAGTTTGGTAGTTATAGAATCATAGAATGATAGGGGTTGGAAGGGAACTCTGGAGATCATCGAGTCCAACTTCCCTGCCAATGCAGGAACACCCAGTGCAGGTCACACAGGAACAGATCCAGGCAGGTTTTAAAAGTCTCCAGAGAAGGAAACTCCACAGCCTCTCTGGGCAGCCTGTTCCAGTGCTCCATCACCCTCATAGTAAAGAAGTTTCTCCTCATGTTGAGGTGGAACTTCCTGTGTTCCAGCTTGTGACCCTTGCCCCTTGTCCCATTACAGGGCATCACTGAAAAGAGAGTGGCCCCTTAGACTTAACACCCACAATTGCCGTTGTAACAATTATTGTAACAATTTGTTGTAACAATTATTGTCATTTCACTGACCATAATGTCCTCTGATGTCCAAATCCACAATTCTGTAAACTGTAACTAGTTGGCTGTGATTTGAATTTCAGAGTACCACTTAATATCAATTCAAACTAAAAAATATTTTCACAAAGCCTGTCTGTAGAAACTGGACAATTCTATGCAGCTGTTCTGTTAACACATTTGTTACTTCTTTCAAAGGGCAGTCTTGCTTTTACTCCAAGAATGAAATTATACCAATGAAAGTATACTCAGCCAGTGAAACAAGACTTAAAAATAGTCCTTGAAGAAAACAAGCAAAATGTTAATACCTTTTTTAATGCTTTAATTTTAATTTTCTCTTGGATAAATGACATTTTGCGTTCTTGAGTGCTTTTAGCTTCTGAAAAAATAATTGGAATTTCCTATAACAATTTGGTCTTTTTTATGGGTTTTTTTTTTCCATCTCAGCTGAGAGAGCTTCCAAGTTAGAGCAGATCTTGGTTGCAATTTGCACCAATGTAACCAAGTTTTGAGAAAAAAGCTTACAGAATAAACAAAGAAATAAAGAATCAAGTGTTCTCCATGTAACAGCAGTTTAACAATAGTTTCACTTTATGTGTAGAGCTTTTGTTTCTGGATCTGGGAACGGCATACGGGCAATTCCTCTTACCCTCAAAGGTCAGATTCCATTATATCTGACCTCCACATTACAAATTAGCAAACAAAGCCATTTGTGAGCCCTCGCTGCTTGTCATTGTTATTCATGCAAATCCGCTCCAACGGGCCATTTAGGACAGTCATTGTTGTAACCCAGCTCCATGACAATGTATGCAAATAACCAACAGATTGAGATACAAAGAAAGAAACCAGAAGTTAGCATCGATTTTCCGCCGTTGTCCACATCTGTTGGCTTTATTACCAAGAAAATCTAAAAATGAATGAGCAAGTCCTCGGTGGAGGAATGAGGGTCTTGCACCCAAGACACAATGGAGAGAAGCCTGCAGAGAAAAAGGAAGAAAAGGCGTGAATCCAGTTTATCAAGCTGTTCAGAGCTGTTAAAACCTCGGGGGGTGGGGTGGGGGGGAGGGAGTGAGGAAGAGAAAAAAAGAAAGTTCACATTGAGAAGTGGCTTTATTTCAATCCCTAAGCGTTCTTAGATGCTTATTTATGTTTTATTTTCTCACAAGGCATATTTAAAAGGCATTAAATTGGACTAAAGTAACAGCATTGTTTGATTGGGTATTTAGGTGTTTTTTGTTCTTCTAGGTATGGTTGGACTGGGTGATCTGGGAGGTCCTTTCCAACCATGATTAATCTGTGATTCTGTGATTTGAGTGTAGCATACCCTGTAGAGTATTTTTGGTGCAGACAGTTGCTGTCAAATATCAGGATCCTCAGGAAGGACATGTGTTATCCCCTGAAGATGCCCCTTTAAGCTATATTAAATCGGGGGAAGTAGAGAGGAGGACACAAGTCACTTTGGAGTTGACATAAAATAGCAAAATATTTAGGCATGACTGTTAGATCCACTTAAATGCAAAATGTGGAGTAGAGGGAATTCAGATTACATTAACTGCTCTTTTTGATGATAATGAAGTGGACTGTACTGGAGAGTGTAAAGAACAATCCTGTAACAGCCAAGAGATGGGCCGTTTGATCTTATGTTTATTCTGTATGCAATTTACATAATTTTTTTGTGACTCAGCAGTTGTTTATGAAATAAGTTTGCATTATATAAAACTTAATGAACTCTGAGCCAAATGTCTTTGTAGTGTTTGTCCTCTGGAGTTTGACTTTAAATTATGGACACTTCCATGTAAAAGAAAAATTAATCTGCTTTATGTTGTTATTCATAAATGAAATAATTCCAAAATTTTATGGTACACTAAGGTACATATGTGGGACATGCAGCACTTTGGCATAACAAACGAGTTACATAATCTGTAAAATAACTTTCTTTGTATTCCTGGCTCCTCTTCTTCCCATCTTTTATTCTTTTCACTACATGCATAAGGGAATTACTACATGTAATACATAGTTGAGGACAGGTAATAAGTCTCCACTGAAAGGCATATAACCAGTTTACTTACTACCACTGTTTCTATGTCCCCATTTCTTTAGCTTGAAAAGTTTAATTTGAAAATCACTGGGAACATTTTCCCGTGTCAGTTATATAAATGTAGTTAAATATAGTCATTAGGATTTTCTATTTAGGACCTTCCCATATGTTTAGGATTTCCAACAGAGATTTTACAAGTCATGAAATCATGTGGAATGCCATAGACTATTAATTCCTGTTAAAAAAAAAAAAAAAGAAGAAGAAAAAAAAAAAGAAAAAGAAAAAGGAAGAACAAATGCTGGGATTTTAGTTTGTTTCTGGGTTTTCTTTTTTTTATAATATACAATCAGTATTATAATGAAGTGTACAATCCTGAGTATGATTGACCATATATCTAGCTCATTTTCCTGTTTCTTAGGTTTAATAGCCAAGCCAGGCCAGCCCTTCCAGTGTTTCAAGTCCTAGTCCCATTGATTTCAGCAATGCATGGGTATAAACCCCTCCACACAATTATAAATTTACCTCAGTGCTTTGGTAAAATATAAATCTATAAAAGTGCTGTATTTTTGCCTTCATTGACGGTCTCTACCCCAGCCAAGAGTCAGACTCTCTCTAAAAATTCGACCTGCTTCTCTGTATGCAAATAAAGTAGCAATTAAATGTAGACATTTTCTAACTGGTTTAGTTATGATTAGATAGCTTATGATTCCTCAAGAGGGTATTTTATTTTTGCTTTCACCCTCATTATGTTCTAGCCAAACTAAAAGCTATAGTCCATAAAGATCGAATATCTGGCAATCCAGAGTACCTTATTGTATCTTTCCACATTTTGCAAGAATTGTTTCCATGCCATTTGCTAGGAATAAGCACTGAAGTGCACTTCAGTATCCTGAAATGCTGCACTGCTCATTGCAGCTGTTCTGATACACCATTGAGCTGAAATATCTCTTAATACCAATACCTTTTCTATCCAAAACTAGTCATATCCGGGCACTTAAGAGTGTTTACTTCAACTGGGCCAGCATCTCTTTTTGAAGTTATGAGCAATTTTCTCAAACAAGGAAGTTCTATTAATATAAGTTTACCGGCAAGAAGCCCATGTCTATGTTCTTCTCTGACTCATCTGTTATCAAAAGAACGAGCGTCCTCTTTAGAAAACTCTATTTTACAACGGCAGTCTGAAACTTCAAAACTGTTTAGAATCTTTCAAAGTCAAAAATTTGCAATGTTAACATCTCAGATTAAACAAAGAGTAACACAGAGAGAAAAACACTAGCTTTATTTGTGTCATGGAAAGATACAAAGACAGGATTTATCATACCTGATCAACATCTGAGCTAACATCCTATCCCAACTTGCCCAGTGTGGGATGCTTGATCTAAAGAGGAAGTTTCTCTACTCCCTCAAATACCAAAGTAACTGCATAATGATGTTGTGAGTTAGGAGATGCAACTACTTCCTAAATTGTCCAAATACTACGCTGAGCCCCGTAGTCTTCCTTAATGCACAGGACTCTGCCTGAGACCACAGCCAGCATGCGGTGACTGGCTCCCTGGCATCCCCTCCTGTACCTCCTCCTCACCAAAACTTAACGGGGTCTGTTGCAACAGGACAAGGAATAATGGTTTAAACTAAAAGAGGGGAGATTCAGACTAGAGAGAAGGAAGAAATCTTTTACAACGAGGGTGGTGAAACACTGACCCAGGTTGCCCAGAGAGGTGGTAGATGCCCCATCCCTGGAAACATTCAAGGTCAGGTTGAACAAGTCTCTGAGCAACCTGCTCTAGTTGCAGATGTCCCTGCTCACTGCATGAGGGTTGGACTAGATGACCTTTAAAGGTCCCCTCCAACCCAAACAGTTCTATGATTCTATGAAACATCCAAATACATGTCTCACCCAACTTAAAGAAATGAGAACTATGAAAATGCTTCCTTTAAAAAAAAAAAAAAAAAAAAAAAGTGAAAACTAGAGACAGGCAGTTTAATGAAAAGCCAGACTGGAGGATAAAAAGCAAGCTGGGGGGTAAGAGGAGGGATTGCTACTAAGAACTGCCTGTGACTGTATGTGTGTGTGCACCTTCATGCCTGCATGTTTTACTGAAATATCCCTCACATCTGAGGACAGGGTCTCTTCTACAAAAAGACATTCCAGTGCTGCTTGCTGTGCTAACTATGAAAACTGTCACATCAGTAACAAATAACTTGTGATGAAATATTTAAGTAACAGGATCTTCTTGGCTTTCTAGCAGCATTCTGCCACAGAGCACTCACATCTTTACAGATGATGAAGTCAGTGGAATTTCTTTAGTAGTGAATTACTGCTCATTTTCTCAGAAGGAACTGTAAATGTAACTGTATATTTTATTGCAATGTATCATTTAATCTTAGAAGCTGCAGAATAGCTGGGGTTATCTCAGTGTCACCCTATTAAGCTCTACTTTTTGAAGCTGGTAATTGTCAAACAATTTCAGTATGAAAATTTTATCATATAATGACTCAGATCTGGAAAACATTTTTAAAATTAGTTGTAAAATATTGCTAAAATAATTTCTGACAATCTGAATAAAATATAAACCAGAAATATTTTGAGAATGAGTAGTGTTGAGGTTTAAGGGACATTTTTCTCCCTCTGTTCAAAGTCCTGGTATTTTGATATTATGATTTGACAGTTTATTGTTTTTGTTGGTTTTTTTTTTTCTGAATGGCCAGCAAAAGGTTTCAGAGGAAACCTAAGTTCTTAAGAGTCAAGAACTAGGTTCTTATCAATGCTTATAAATATCTAAAAGGTGGGTGTCAAGAGGATGGGGCCCGTGTCTTTTCAGTGGTACCCTGTGACAGGACAAGGGGCAACAGGCTCAAGGTGGAACACAAGAAGTTCTATCTGAACATGAGGAGAAACTTCTTTATTACGAGGGTGCCAGAGCCTCGGAACAGGCTGCCCAGAGAGGTTGTGGAGTCTCCTTCTCGGGAAATATTCAAAACCTGCCTGGACGTGATCCTGTGCAACCTGCTCTGGGTAAAGGTGCCTTGGCAAGGGGGTTGGACTCAACGATCTCCAGAGGTCCCTTCTAATCCCCACCATTCTGTGATTCTGTGATTCTTTTTTAGAAAAATGACCAATATGTAGACATATTAGGCTAATCAATACTTAAAAATAACCTTTTGACCTGACTAACTTCGAAGTCAGTAAAAATCATCCATGGCTTAGCTGAACCAAGGTTTCAACTTCTGTGTGCAGTTTGTAATGGTGTCAGTGGGCTTGTTTTTTTATGTACTACAGTTTGTAAATCACGTAGATCAATCTTGAATTTCTTTTGATAATGAAAAGCTTGTAGAAGCTGATGTATTAAGAAAATGAATGAAAATTAATATGTATAGAAATTTCATGAGGAAAGAAGGTTTGAGACAAACAACATGTTAACCATTGATAAATATGTAAAGGGTGTTAGAGTAGTATAAATAGTCTGTTCTGTCAGGAATGAAAGCATAAGCTTGCAAAATAGAATGCAGGAAAAAAAATCTTTAGTCAAAAATAGAGAAGGTAAAAATAAGAGTTCAGAATAATTGCACAAGTCAAAGGTAAGAAATCATTAGAAATAGTCAGAAGAGGCTAAACAAAGCCTTCATAAATACTAGACAGGACATTCTTCCCTTCAATGCAAAAATGAGCTGGATGACTTTCTAGACTTTCTTTCATTTGTAATTTCTAGATGTGGATATTGCAGAACTGCTTTGCAACACTGAGTGCCCCTTTCCCTTACTGTTAACAGGAATAGGATATCTAGGTCTTCCAGCTGCATATGAAAACTCTGAGCCCTAATCCATCATTTTGTGGGTGAAAAGATATTTGAAAAAAATCAGGAGGTAAAGGATGTCTCTAACCTCTCTTTTTTAGTGTTACAGTTCATGCACTGCTTTCTTTAGTACTTTTAAGACAGTTACTATACCAGTGAAATAATTTACTTCATTAAATTTTCCCTTAATATTTCTCAAGGGGACACGCAAGAAATCAGTTTTCTTTCTGACTGCCTATGGACTATGAGTAAATTCTACTCTGCTTTTTACCAGGTGTCCCAGGCTTTGCTCCTTGCACTGGAAGTTCCTGGATGTAGAAAGAAAAGCAGGAATCCAGCAAGCTTCACAGTATTCATCAGGTATTTTGAAGTAATATTTTGAAAGGCTGCAGGATGAATTAATAATAATTTCTGGCTCAATATATGAGATATGGAAAATGTCTTTAAGGGATAATGACCAGCTTTTATTTTTGTTTTGTTTATTTGGGGGGGATTGTGGTTTTTTGTGAGTGTGTGTGTTTTTGTTTGGTTGGTTTGGGTTTTTTTGTTTGCTTTTTGGTTTTGTTTTTGTTTGTTGTGTTTGGTTGTGGGTTGTGTTGTTTTTGTTTTGTTGGCTTGGTTTGGGTTTTTGGGTGGGATTTGTTTTGCTTTGTTATTTTTTTGTTGTTTTTTTTAATCCCTACTCAAGACACTTAGTTGTGATAATATATCTAGTGGCCAAATAGAAATCGATGAAGATTCCTCTGCTTCTGAGTATCTTCTGGTGTCACTGCTACATCCTGCTTCTATCTATAGCACATCTCAGAGAATTTCCCATTTTCCCAGGTTGTGCTTCTGCTGCACTTCAGTCCTCAAGGCAAAGAAAACCAGTCTAGTCTGCAT
This sequence comes from Actenoides lindsayi, assembly GCA_025331215.1. Classification (NCBI taxonomy): domain Eukaryota; kingdom Metazoa; phylum Chordata; class Aves; order Coraciiformes; family Alcedinidae; genus Actenoides; species Actenoides lindsayi. Next base: position 8,073 of record WTSP01010726.1, on the reverse strand, counting down.
CACCGGTCCCCTGTATAGTGGTTCAAGTTGCCCAGAGGGCTGCTCTTCATCTCTCCAGTTTTAGAAAATTTCCTTTAAAAACAAAACCGACACAAGATTTAATAAACCCTTTTGCATTAGTTGTCATGCACTGTAAACAGCGTGTCAAGTAGTGGGTGTCTATAAACACACAGCAGTGAGGCTGCAGCTGGTCTTCAGACAGAAATAACCCCGCAGCTGAAGCAGAGCAGGGTCATGTCACTTTACAGCGTACAACCTACCAAGCAGTAATTTGGGGCTAGATCGCAGCTTTGACCTCGTGCTAGCAGTGAGGAAGCGGAGCTGTACGCTAATAACAGTTCCCAGTGATGCTCCCTGTTGTGCTGGGAGTGTGCACACAGCAGCTGCTGGGGCCTTTATGGAGGGAGAGCCGGGCACACCCTCCCCTACACCAGTCTGGCTCCGCTGACATCTGCGCACAAACAGCATCATTGCTCAAACAGTGTCAAGACTTCTGCCTACCACCAATCAGGTTTCTGTTAGCACTTTTGACAGGTCCTGATGATATAGATGAAGTTCCATGCAGAGCAAAATAAGGAAGCAGAAGAATACACTATTCTTCATCTTCATTCCTATGCATACACTTATGGAGTAATGCTCGCCAACAGCTTGTCGTTGCACTGAGAGACGTCTGCCTAGTGATGCAGCTTTCAGACAGATAACTGGGTGGCTTGGAGCTAAAAGAGAAATCTGGGGAGGCACAATCTGGGACCAAGCCTCTCATTTTCTTCACTCTCTCATTTTCTTCACTGTGAGGGTGGTGAGACACTGGAACAGGGTGCCCAGGGAAGCTGTGGATGCTCCATCACTGGATGTGTTCAAGGCCAGGTTGGATGGGCCTTTCAGCAACCTGGTCTAGTGGGATGTGTTCCTGCCTGTAGCAAGGGGGTTGGAACTAGATGATCTTTAAGGTCTCTTCCAACCCAAACTATTCTGTGACTTGATGATTTTGAAGCATCACCAGCTAAATGCTGACTCATGACTTGAGAGCATGACAGGACTGAGATCTAACAAAGTGATTTGTGGCCCATTGGACAAAGGATTATCTAGCACGAGTAACAGAGAAACTACATGCTGTTTCTGAAGGGGTCGTGCAGATCAAATAGATTCTTAATGAAATTAGTTATTTTCTAATCATAGAACTAATTAAATTGTAAACAGAGACCTGCTGGCACTGGAAACAGTATTCACATTCTTCAGCTACAGCCTTCTTATTAAGAGAGCTGTTGAACTACTTCAGGCTGGCTGGACCTCAGCTAGAGCTGTCTAATCAAGATGTCTTTCAGTATTTGTGGAGAATATTTGCTTAGTGTAAGCTGAAAGATAATTTCAATAAATGTTTCATAATAAATATCTTTCCTAGAGCCAAGTATACATCTGCTTCTGGCAGGCAGTGAACAAAGCAATAAATAGATGCTGGGTTAATGTTTCCTCTGCCCCTGACACAAGGTGGCCCTTTGTGATATGTATCACCTACAGTCAATATATTAGAATTTGTATTACTAAAAAATAATAAAATCATTTAAGAAAAACCTTCAAAAACATCATTATGCCAGGAAAAACAGATTTCTGTTCTGTAAACTGAAGAATAGAAACTTTGTCCAACATTAACAATGGTAGCTCTCCTTATGGCCACCATTACATTACTCATTAAAAAAATCAATGTATTTTTCTTCACTAAATATGGAATTTTTAGATACTGCCTGTAAATAGAATGACTTTTCTATGAAAAAATGAAAATTAAACCATCTTAAAATTGTATCACTGTTACATCCAAATATGCATATGTCATATGAAATTTGCTACTAGCTAGATTAAGACAAATGTGCAAACCAAGGTGGAAAAGAATTCAGTGCCGAATAAAAATATTTTTAGCCTGGCATATTTTCGTATCTTTAGGGTGCTATTAATAAAGTTTTCCTATATGAACCCAGAAAAAGGCATTGACAGGGTTTGCAGAAATACACATTTTTGTCATTTACGCTTTGAAAACCAATTAAAACTGACTCACTGATAATAGCAGAAAGCTTTCTATATTTTCATGCTTATGAATACTTCAGATTATTATCCCTTAAAAGTGCCTGCATTTGAAAATAAATCCTCAGATAATGCATGTCATCAGGTAAATCCCTCCTTTAGGCAGCCCTGCAAAATCAGAAGTAAGAGAAGGTGGAAGTTGAAGTCAGGTGAAGAGAGATTTTGTGGAGATCTCCTTGTGTTACTTACATGTGTATATGCATATATACATATATAGAAGTATATATGTACGTATATATAAACCCATAGTGCTGGTGAAACATAGATGTTGGGTTTATTTTGACTTTTTAAGCTTCAGTGGTTTAACATATGACCTTCACTGAATCTTCTGTGGTTTACATTTAGCATGTTAACCAAATGACATTATGACCAGAAAAAATGGTAAAAATGACAAGTTGGCAGCTCTGCTGAGTACCTGTCAATGTCTCGTTTATTCTCTTAGGCTACACATGCCAGTACATGAAGAGAGTGCGTTCAGCTACAGGCAAACAAACCTTCTGCCCTCTCCTCTGTCCATCATTCATTGCCCACTGCCATCAAAGACTGGAGAGACTCAATCGTGCTAATAATCAGCCCTGTGGTTAATTCTGGAGGCAGAATATGGTCCACCCAGCTTGCTGCTCGGCAGCTACTCTGACTTAGCAGGGCAGCATTAGCTAAAACTTATTTCTGTCAGTTCACTATGAAAATATGACTAGGTGCAGGCAAACATATGGTTTCATTTTCAAACTGACTTCTGAAAAATATATTTGGGATATTTGGAAAAATGCCTGTTTTTAAAGACAGAACTGAAGTTTTGAGCAGAAAATGGGTTTCCCTCATATACTCTTAGCTCTTACAAGTGCAACAGGTGAATTTGAGTATGATGCTTTTGAAAAAGTGCTTATGGGATCAGAAAAAATATGTAAGAGTTGCCAATCAAAACATGCCAGCTGATAGTCTTCAATTTTTAGCAATTCAGAGCGAGATATGAGGCTGAGTAGGAAAACTCAGTAAGGAACAAAACTCAGTGACAATTATATAAAATAGCTTAGATAAATTTACAGATCAAATTACCAGAAACAAATACCTAATCTTTAAGATCTGTAATCCTAAAAACATACATAGTATTCCAAGACTCTTTAATTGTCTTAACAAGCTCTGAAAACTTGCCAGAAATCGAGAGTCTCACATTGTTCACGTTACTGTCCAAGAACATTCAGGCAATTACAGCTCTTGCAGATGTCATGATGTCAGATTTGTGGGCAATGACAAGCCATGTGACTTTCATGCTGCCTTCACAAACAGCAGCTCAGAAATATGCAGTATTAGAGTCTCTAAAAGTTACTGTGCTATATAAAAGTACTATATAAAAACACGCAGAAACAAATGAACCCACAATAAAAATATTTAGACGACACAGAATTTTATTGCAAGATACTTGGAGTCCAAGATTCAGTTTCAAAATCAAGGGGAGTCACGTGAGAAAGATCTGTGTTAGAGACAATCTATATAAAGAATTAAGTCTAAATCTGGAATTCATGCATATACTGCTTTGAAATTGTGTTCAAGACAGAAATATTAATATTTTTAAAATTTTGAGGATCTTGACAACAGATTATTTTCCTAATGCATTTCTTTCACTAGTACATGAGAAAAGGAGCATCTATCTGCATTGTCAAATATTTCAGCATATGACTATTGCGTTTTCCACATTTCTCCAAAAGCTAGAAAAGTTGAGAAAAATAAAATACACAATGCCAAATTCCGAAGTCAAATCACAGCTGTACGAGTACCTCTATCTGTCTTTGCAGCAACTGTGCTCTGCTCAAGCCAGGACACGATTTACACTACAGTAGTTGCCTCGGTAACTTCTGCCTGAAGTGAAGCTGCAGTGTTTGGTGGCTGCAAGCCCTGTGTATGAACAGCAGGTCACCTCTGATCTGTGTGATGAGAACCATCATTTTCAGAAACTTTATAGGTTCTTGAAAAGACAATGGAAACAGAATCTCATTTCCTTTCTTTAGCACCATTTTTGGTTATTTATTAACTCTAAGGGAAAGGTCATGGTTTAGGGTCAGGGCAGCCCCTCAGGCCTATAACAGACACTCTGTTAACCCCCCTCCCTCCCCAAAGGGAAAGAGAAAGGGAATAAGGGGGAGAGACTCAGCAATTAGAAAAGGAGACTAGAACAGCTTTAATGAAAAGGAAATTAATAATAAGTAAAATGGAATATATATAAATACATACAAAACTAGTATCAAACCCAACCCCCCTGATGGTAATTCCATGACCATCACCACTGATGCTGTGGAGCAGGCACCGGGGGAGTCCCAGACCAGGACCCGTAGCAGACGGGAGCTGTGTTCAGGGGCTGGATTCTGGTACCGGGTTCAGGAACACACAGACCGGGATCCAAGGCAGAACGGACAGAATCCTCCTGGGATGCTCTGAGGAAGGAACTGAAAGAGGACCCAAGCCAAGCCAAGCAAAGCTGGCAAAGCAGTCCAAGAGGGGAGAAGAGCCAAAGACCCTTTGCATCCCTCAGCTTTATGCCAAGTATGCCGTCTGTGGGCTGGAATCCCTCGTTGGTCAGTTCAGGGTCACCTGTCCTGTCTGCTCCTCCCTGCAGGTGCCACCTTTCACTTTCTGCACCCCTCAATGTGGTACACAAGACCCAGCAGTGGCCTTGGTCTGCACACTAATCCTTGGTAGTAACTCTAAACATGGGGTGTTATCACTGCTAGAAGCAGACACTGTGAGAACAAGCTGCTAACTTCAGACAGTGCAGTGAGTTAGAAGAACTGAGCTGAAAAGTAAAATCATCGAACAGAATTAGTTCTGTTCTCACTCAAACCAGGACAGTAACACTGCAAAAAAGGATTAAATGGGAGGCACTCTACACTGGCTTCTCTTTTCTTCTGGAACCCAGAGACTCTGAAGTAAGTGCAATGGTTAATTAATGGCCAGACTTGTGAATATGACTATGTAGCTGAGATGTGTAGGAGCAATGGCATAAGTCTGGAAAACTCATTTTCTGAGGCAAATAAAGAGTATGACATAGCTTGCAGATACTATTATTACTAATGAACAGTAATAATATTCAAAATTATATTCAGCTCTGTTAATACCACCTGAAGTTTTTACAAGCCCATAAATTAATATGATACAAAGTGATTACTCCCTCAGTATTTTAAGAAGAACTATTTCCTGTTTTGACTTAGACTTGGTAATTTAATTACAGTTACATCAGAATAAAAACAAAAATGTCATAATGTTGGCTAAAATGGAAATATCTTCCAAGTCCAAGAACTGATTAAATGTTTTTATCCTTTGCAGTGATGTACAGCATTAGTGTTAGCAAAAAAGAGTAACCCCCATGACAATTTAATAGTTCTCAAGAATATATTGTTTTCTAGAATTGTAGACCATCTTGAGATGTTTAATATTATCCAAGCAATAAACTATAGAAGCAGCTCCAGCTCTCTTTAGAATAAACTGAAGTGCAGTAAACAATGTGCTAAATTATCTAAGAGCAGTACAGAAGTGCCTTGACACAAACTAAAATGCTAGATGTTTTAAGAACATCAAGGGGTTTATCAGAGTGGTTTATTAGTTTTAAATTATATAACTAGGATTTGTTTATAAAAGGGAAAATATATGTGGTAATTATGCACCCCAAGCCAGAAATTGTGTGTAATACCCTGTGCCCTCAAATATAGCAATGTAGTTAACATCCATTGGGCATCTCCTTGCCAGCTCTTTCTGTGAAGCAGATGCAGATACAGTTCATGGCAATTTAACCCAGACTTTTCATTTTGGCTGAAAAAACCCCAACATTCCAACATTCAGTTTAATTTGGCTTTATATTTCTGAGGGAAGAAGATGCTTACCACCTGTGAAAAGGTCATTAAAAATCTGCAGGCTGTAGCTCTTTTCTGAAGGGTTTGAAATCTGACAAATGCTAAAAGTATTTGGAGGTTTTTTCCGAGGTGTAAGGGCTAATAATTCTGTTTGTCTGCCTTCACAGAATCACAGAATCATCACAGTTGGAAGGGACTTCGAAAGATCGTCTAGTCCAACTGCCCCAAAAGTAGGATTTCCTAGAGCACATTAGACAGAATCACATCCAGGCAGGTTTTCAATCTCTCCAGAGAAGGAGACTCCACCACCAACCTGGGCAGCCTGTTCCAGGGCTCCATCACCCTCACAGGAAGGATTTTCCTCATATTTAGATGGAACCTCCGGTGTTCCAGCTTGTGCCCGTTGCCTCTTGTCTTGTCACTGGGTACCACTGAAAAGAGTCTGTCTCCATCCTCCGTGCACCCATGCTTCAGATATTTATAAACATTGATAAGGTCTCCTCTCAGTCTTATCTTTTCCAGGCTAAACAGCTCCAGCTCTCTCAACCTTTCCTCCTAAGAGAGATGCTCCAGTCCACCAGTCATCTTCACTGCCCTCTGCTGGACTCTCTCCAGTAGTTCCCTGTCTCTCTTGAACTGGGGAGCCCAGAACTGGACACAGTATTCCAGAAGTGGCCTCACCAGAGCAAAAGAGAGGGGGAGGATGACCTCCCTTGACCTACTGGAAGCCATATTCCCTTTCCGGTCCTGGTATGTTTCCTTTGATGGGATCTAAATTCACACATCAGAAGAGAGTTAGAAATGTCTTACAAAGGGAGACTGATTGAGCTGTCCTCAAGTGACAACTGGACACACTGCTGGGGGAGAGCTGCTTTTCCTGGTCTGTCTGCCCTGTCTTGCCTAGAGACCATGGCCACTGCCTCAGAAGGTCAGTGGGCACATCCCCGCCTCGGCCTCTAGTGTCTATGGGTCTGTTCTCCATTAATTTGCCTAATGTTTTGGGGGGTTTACTGGTACTACCTATATTGACAACCTCCTGTGCCAACAAATTCCAGAAGTTCATTACCCATGATGTAAAAATGCGCTTTCGTATGTTTTAAACAAACATCACAGAAGAAAGATTTTCTCACTCTGGGCTTTTTAAAGTCCTTTTGTTTTGCAGTTTCATGGTAGGCATTTATATTGATATTGACTGACTCACCAAATACAATAATCTGTATGAAATTAAATTGTCTAGCAGTTATTTAGATGCAAGTGTTTTTTCTGCACCACTCTATAAGTCAATGGCATATCTGCATATGCAATTGAGCATTAAAAATAGATCCAGTTAAATGGAAAATGAAAAATGAAAACAGAGAAATTAGAAAGTCTCACTAAGGAAGAAAAAATAAACAGTAAATTAATAATATCATAAGTGAGCTTCCAAATTTGCATCTGCACTGCTGCAAATGATGCAAATGCAAACATATGTAACATGTACTTAGATTGGGTATTATTTACCTGATTTAGAAGCAGTAAAAGCCAGGAATTTATACTAAAGCACCTCTTGAAATCTTGTGACAAGCTTTAATGTAATGCAATAATAAAATGTTGTTCCTGGCTGCAGAAAGCACAAAGGAAAGGGGTTTTATACATGTAGCTTCACTAATGTTTGCAGAAAACCTTTACAAGTCTGCTATCATCCTACTGATTTTGAATACTAATTTCAGGAATCTGGTAGTCAGTTAAAGCAATAAACACATAGCTACTGCATATGTCCAGATTGTCTTTACCCTGCATATGCAGTAGGTCCAGTATGGATGGCATCTGTAGGTAACCAACAGGTTGGGTTTATTTGAATTTTAGATCACAGAATCACAGAATATCAGGGGCTGGAAGGGACCTTGAAAGATCATCTAGTCCAACCCCCCTGTCAGAGCAGGATCACCTAGACCAGATCACACAGGAACGTGCCCAGGCGGGTTTTGAATATCTCCAGAGAAGGAGACTCCACAACCTCCCTGGGCAGCCTGTTCCAGTGCTCTGTCACCCTCACAGTGAAAAAATTCCTCCTCATGTTTGCATGAAACTTCCATGCCTCAGCTTCCACCCATTGCCCCTTGTCCTATCATTGGGCATCACCAAGAAGAGCCTGGCTCCATCCTCCTGGCACTCA
>WTSP01010725.1:0-69935 GCA_025331215.1 Actenoides lindsayi | reverse complement strand
GGGGGTGCCTGGCCGCCGCCGGGAGGGCGCGGGGGAGGGGGGGGGGGCGGCAGGTGCCGGGGTCTGGTGTGTGCGGAGAATAGTGCGAGTTTCAAAGAGAGTCCAGGGGCCGAGAGCGCGGCGCCTGTTGGGCAGGTCAGGGGACGAACTGCGGTCCCGCCGGGCGCTGCCTCCGCCTCAGCGCGGGGGGACCCTCGGCCGTGCTGGGGAGGCTGGAGCTGCCACGGCAGGGAAGGGGGTCCTGGTGAGGGCTGCCAGCCCAGCTGGGAGAGCCGAGGCTCGGCTCCCGGCCTTTGCAACCTGGCGAAGATCGTTACAGGTTGCTCCCGAAACGGGGTCTCTTAAAAACAAAACTGATGCGGCAAGGAACGGCTTGGAGGACTTGAAAACACTCGATAGCAAATCCGGGAGACGCTTCCTCCAAAAGCATCTTTTCAGCGGGTGCCTCGGTGGTGATTAACTTCCCTGAAAACCCTCTGCAACTTCCTATTCTTCGCCAGAAGCACCCACAGCAGCCTGTCCAGCCCGAGAAGGAGCTTTCGGCACTGGTGCTATGGTCCTTAAAAGGGAAAAAAACCCCATATTATTGGGGAGTTACAGAGTACGCATAGCAAAGCTGGCTGCCTCATCCTGTGCTCCAGTGATTTGGCAGGTTGTTGTGTACTGGAAGGCTTAGGCCTAACAGATAAATCTGTGAAATACTGAGTAACCTTACTGCCTGTTTGTGCAGAATCATAGTTAGTCAGTTTATTTTTTTTTTTTGATATGCCATTAGATCCTGCATTTTCCATTTTACTTGGACTCTATGTCCTGAACTCCTGCAACTGAAGTCCACTCCTCAGAACAGTCTCTCAGGTCACTATTAAACGTTGCACTATTTTCAACTTAGAGGGAATTATATCTTATATTCTCTTATATCCTTACATCTTCTCTTATATCTCTTGTATCATGTATGAATACATAAACCTCTACTGGTTAAAGACAAAAACCAGGTCTACTTAATCAGCCTGCCAGATAAGTAAATCTGTCACCTTGATGAACAAGTAGAGTTAATACTGGTATTTTTTTTCCTTACTAAAGCACCTACCATTCATCCGAGTTTACAAACAGACAAATGTTTCATATTCCAGGTTGTAAACATGAATGATCACTTTGGAGTCTGAGAGGAAGAATATACTTTGCATTACAATAATACAAAGCACGGTTTTGCTCTGCAGTTGTTTCAAGTGCTGCCAAAAAAAAAAATCCCCAAAACCAACCAACAAAACCCACTTAGAGCATTTTAGGTTTTCAGCTCTTAAATTAGTTTTGGGGAAATTGCTAAAGCACAAGAGAGGACTTAAGTCTAAGAGACAAGTACGGTTAGAAACAGCTGTCAGTTTGGAGGCGCTGGTAATGGCCTAATCCTTTTTATCTCCATAAGTGCTTTTCAGAGTGTGACAGTATCATGTTTGTTGCAGAGGGGGTGAGACAGCAGCTAGAGAGTTAAGGCTTCCTTCTTTTAGCTTTACCTTCTAAACAGTCTTAACTATTTCAGCAGCCAGGGGGAACTGTTTTGATACTGATGCTGAAGAGCGTTTTCAACCTTTACATGCAGTAACAGGATGTTTTGTTTAGCCTCCTGCGTATATTTAAGCTGTAGCCAGTTTAAAACAAACAAACAAAAAACCCCCAGAGTTTACTCACAGTTGGTAACTACGGTGTACTGATATAGCTTGTGGCCAAGGGGAGGGAGATGGAAACCTCAAACCTCCCTGTGGTTTTTGTGTTGCAACAGCAGGTTTGCTTCCTAAGCAAAAAAATCTCCAAGAGAGACAGTTGTATATTACAGTATATGTCACAGCATTCGATTCTATCCAGTTCATGGTTTCATGTACCAAAAAAAGGCAATTTTCTTCAGACAGTATGTCCCCAACTGTTTACAGTGATATCTACATGCAGGAGGAGATTCACTTTTGTCAAGACCTGGAATACGTCTAGCTGTAGAAGTGGTGAAGGATTTATCATCACAAGTCAAGTGTTTTGGCCAAAGATCTGACTTCAAAAAAAAAAAGAGTAAAAAGAGGGACATTAAGGCACGGTTTGTTTGCTTGTTTGTTCAGGAAGGCACTGCTTTAGTATCTTTCAAATTCAGAAAGCGTTTTGTGTTTTCATCCTTGTATAGTTTTCTGTATAAAGAGCCAGGAGAAAATGGGAGAACGGAGAAATCAAGCACAGCAAAGACAATTTTTACAGCTTCTGCATCTACAGCCTTAGTGATGTTGTTTAAAATGCATTTCAAACCCCAGAGCCAGCTTACAGATATATGACTGCTTGGATTCGGAACTTAGCTTTAATGTCCAGGCTGTGTTCAGTTAAATATGTCATTGTGTTTAATGTATGCCTCTGTAAAACCCTCACATAAGACATCCTGGAAGAAAGCTTAACCCTCCTTTTTTTTCTTTTTTTTTCCCTTTTTGGCCACTTCTGCAGGAAACTATGCCCCAGACGCCAATATTTTCCAGCATGCTTGGTTCCAGTTGTAGTGGACAAGTGCAGCCAGATATGGGAGAGAGGTGCGTGGACCCTGTTTATCAGGATGGGAACCTTGTTTCTGGATCACTGGAGGCCTTGATAGAGCGCCTGGTGCCCACCATGGACTATTATCCAGATGTAAGTAGCCACTGAAGATTCCCCCCCCCCCCATTGTTTTCCTGCATTAGTATCTGTATTGGTGCTTCCTCAAGAAATTCTACCTCCATCTGATTCAACATTAAGGTGCAGGCTGAAGATGCATTTATTTTACTTGCAGTATTCATTCACTAAAGATGTTGCTCAATGGGGATAGTCTCCTTTCTGTTTTTAAATGAGAATGCTTGTTAGAAAGATAAAGCTGTGTTGAACCCAAATGGGTGCCTTAAGAACCAATTAAAAGCAGCATTAGCCACAGAATTTTCAATCCCTCTAAGCTGCTTTAGCTCTAATGCAGCCAAGATTAACTACTAACCAGCTCCTACCTAGGGAAGCAGACCTGAAATCATCTCTAGTATTTTTTTTCCCCTTAATTTTCTGTGCCTCTCCTAGATAGACCATCAGAAAAAAGAACCCAACAAAAATAGATTTTCATTAAAATACTGTCTTTCTCAAGACATTTTAATGAGCCAGCACCATAATAATGAGTGTTCCTGAGCTTGAAAATGATTTTGCAACTTATTAAACATCCTCAGTGCCGTCCTAGGATATTATTAAGAGATCACTTTATCACTTGAAGTTACCCCTTGTACCCATTAATGAAAGTTGTCATTTAAACAAGTTACCAAAGATTAGAGGGCCTATATAGGTCATATTCCATAGGAGCTCTGAAAAACCAGCAGTTATGGCAGAAGCATCCCAGCTCTTGGTAAAGGCTAACATGGAGGAGGAAACTGCAGTCACTATTAACTTGTATGTTGAACTTAGAGCACAGCCCACTACCACGAGCATTATTTTATTGCATGTTTCTCAGTCTAATTCGTGTAGAACTTTTTACTCTGGTTTCACATCAGTCACAATAAAGTCCCCAGTCACAATAAAGCTGCCCCGTGTACAACCAACCACCCATCTTCACAACTGCTGTGCAGAAAAATGAGAGTTCCCCATAGGAGAGTGCAGTGGGTATAAGCAGCAGAGTTGCCAGCAATCGTCAGTAGAAGATTAAAAAAAGCAAGCCCAGGATGTTTTAAAATTCCGGTTCAAACTAATCATAAACTTGGCATTTAAATATGGCTGACATACAATTGCACTACTTCTGACAGGTGCTGACAAGTCCTTTATAAGGCACAGGAGGATAACCATTGTAATAGACATTAATCTCTGCTTTCTGCCTCCAAATACCTATTGTAGATAAGATGCACAGAAGAAAGCAGTGGGTAGAGCTGGTATGATACACCAGTGGAATAGCTTTAGGCTGCTGTAGTTAAGCCTTCAAGGAGCTACACGGCTCCTTGTGTTTAGTGTGATAACTAGAATATCCTTACTTGCTGCTTGGACTCTGGACTGTAGCTAGGTTTTTTAAGTAGCTGCTAATGCACATTGTAACCCTTATTGTAAGTTGTAATATAAGATCTATTTATAGCAAAGCTACTCTGAAAATGGTTCCATAAAGTGAGCGTTACTTAAGGGGTCTACAACTTCTTCTGGAATGCTGCTAGTTGTCATGGTGCTGTGCCATACCCAGGGCAAGGGAACATTGCAAACCAAGCAGTCACAGACCCCACCCTGGGAGGCTGCAGTTTAAATAGACTGCAGGCTGACAGCTGAGAGGCATACAACAGAAGCAATCAAGGGAGAGATGGAGAACAGCATTATACCAAATTCATCTCCTCTACAGCAGGACACATACTTTTCGTTAAATCAGCTCACCCAATTTAGCTGAAAGAATTAATTATAGAATGAGGAGATAAATAAGCTTTGAAGAATATAAGGAGCTGCATTTGAGTCATCTTCAAATCCACGTTTTCTATATCAGTTCAGCTGCATGTTTATACTTAAATTTCATGCTCATTTCTGTTTTGAGGGCTGTTGCCACAGAGGGTTACAGAGACAGCCATTCACACTGATACCCTGTCAGAAGAGTAGCCAATACTGTATGTTCAATAGAAAGGTATAAACATGCCTCAGTCTCATGTCTCCAGCTCCACACACAGAGAAGAGCAGCAAGGCATCACCAAGTGATTCACACAGCGAGAAGTTATTGGTAACCTTGTCAGAGATTACCATAGTTTCAGAGTGACATATCTGTAATTCATCCAAATTTTGGGATCAGTATATCTAAGCACAATGCTTAGAAGGCATTCCTGCCCATGTGGACATTAAGCTAAAGATGAAAGTACCTTTCCAGACTGAAGGTGGGGGGGAAAAATGGGAGGAAAAAAGGGAGTGGGGAAAAAAGCAAACACAGAGTATCTTTCCCTGCAGGTTACAGAGGCAAAACAAAACCATATTTGCCAACATGGCAGAACATGAGACAGGCAAGGGAGGATGGGAAAGATAACAGCCTACATTTGTGTACTGCTCTTTAGAGACTTGTTTGTGTCCAGGGACTTGTGCAGCACATAGAAAAATGTATACTCATGAGAGAGAGGAGTTCGGGAGGTTAAGAATGGAATGTACCAGTCTGCAACCCTTGTGCCAGAGCAAGAAAACATTTCAAGAAAATATTTCACAAACAAGAAGTTCTAGAATGAGCAGTGAGCGCACAAAGAAAATATTTCTCTGTATTTTTAGTTCCCTCTGCAAGACGACATCAGTGTATTCTTGGGTCAGAGAGTAACAACTCCTTCTTTAGGCTTGTGTGCTTGCGCACTTGCTTTTTTTTTTTTTTTAATATAATTCAGCTCATCTCTTAGCAACAACTTTAGGCACTAAAGGAATCTGGCTTCTAATTCTCTTGTGAGGCGCGAGCCCCTTTTGTGTCAGCTTACGTTGTTCCACGTGCAGAAAGTGCAGAAGAGATGTGGGTTTTTGTGGGGTGTTTGTTTGTTTGTTGTTTTGGTTTTTTTTTGCTTCTCCTCCAAAATACCTGTCAGTCTTGTAGGATAAATGGAGCTTAACGTTCGATCTTGTATCTTACGGAAGCACTTTTTAATCATTCTTTGTCAAACCAGCTAGCTTCATAGTTAAATTTCCCTCTCCAAATCATCATTTTCATCATTAGGGGACTGCCTACGAGTGTAGATTTTTACACATAACATTTAGCCTGTAAGTGTGTCGTAGTACAGGTGCAACAAATCACAGTAACCCTTGATCTAGATAAGGCATATGATGTTAGTATGAAAGATTTCATGTCTAAAGCAACTGTGTTCCCAACCCTGAAACCTATTGCTAAGATGACATGTATGGCTTAGTTCAGCCTGAAATTTATTTATTGGATAGGGAGTGGCTATTAACAGAGAGGCAAGGAGATGGGGATCAATACTGCTGTCAGACTGTCATTTTTAATTTAGTTTTTTAACTCCACAATTAGATACCAATACCTTGTAAACCAGCTTATCTTGATTGACCATAATGGAACAATTTTGTTTTCTAAAGTACTAAACCTAGTTCCAGTTAAGTGACTTAAAAAAAAAAAAATTGAATGAAAGTACAGCAGATGGGTTCCAGAAGTAATAATAATTTGTTTTCAAAACCTAGTAGTCCAGTGTTGTCTTGAAAAGAATTGCATGGGTCCAGTATAGATATTACTGATTACAAAGAGATGTCAGCAAGTCTGAAATGGGAAGTATGCACTTTTATGGCCTCGTATCTTCCTGCAGCCTCCTAGTTTGGCACTTTTTTGAGCATCGTATAAAACCATTATCATAGAAACCAAATAAAAGCCCAGGTCATCTGGATCACTCATTTCCCTACTGTTACACTGTAAGAAAAGATACTCTGAACGGGCCTCTCTCAGAATTACTCTGGGTAAGCACTGTTCCACATCACACAAACTTCCACCAAGGAGACCAACACTAGAATTAGGATGAGAAGCAAAATTATGTCTTTCCTTAAAAGAATGTGTTCCATCTTATCAGAGCAAAGGTCACTGCCAGGGCAGTGTGACTTAAGTTGTGGTTTGCTGCTACTTACATATAGAGGCATCTTTCAGACAGGCTTCTAAACTCCCAAACAATAATGTGGGGATGGGATGAAAGTATCAAAAGTCCTTTATTTTTTATTTTTTTTTAAAGTCCCCATCTCTCTCAAATGCAAAATATGGTAAAAATGAGGGCTGCTTCATGTTTCCAGAACAAAAATTTTCACAACCCAGTGAGACAGCTGACACACCCAACAGCTAAATTCCTTTCCCAGCTAGTCTAGACTCCCAGTTTTAAGTTCAGGGACAACACTGATAGAAGTGAACACAGAAGATGGCCACAAAAAAGTAGGAGAGGATAACCAGGCATAGTTTAAAACACAAATAAAAACCACAACACCTGACCCCCTGACCTCCCCCCCCCCCAAACATATCTCTCAACTAAACACTATTCTTTCTCTTGCTTTCATTCTGAATGGGGAGTATATCAGTTTAGGGATTGTTCTTGCATACATACGAATAGAAGATCTGATACATTGTCCCATAACACAACCAAGTTCCCCTTTGTGAGTCAGGTTAGCTCTTCATCCTCATTTTATTTCCCATAAATAAAAGCCCAGTTTCTTAAATTTTCCCAAGGTACACTCACGTGGCATGTTTGCAACCATGCCATCGAGAAAGGAGGACATGCTGTCAGTGTCCTGTCACTGCCCTAGCCCCCTGCTCAAAGTCACCAAGAGCCTGATTGTTAGATGGCCCCAGCTGTCCATCTTCTGTAGGTATCACTTGAAGCACTATTCAAGAACCTGACCCAAACTGTCCATCCAGTTTACCCTTCTCCTCTTCTCTTCCTCTATTCATAAACAGTAGACAAGGCAAAGACTACAGATTAACTCGTTTTGATTGTACAGAATGCATGCTATTCCTAATTTAATACAGGAGCCCCGGTGCTAATAAGACCTTCAAATCAGAATAAGTATTTTAGATGCCTCTACTGTTTAGCTGCCTCCACTCTGTTCTTTCATTAGCTTCCTCCACAAGCTCAGAACAGAGCTGGATATTTAATAGATAGATGCTTAATCTATGATACTGTTCACTTACTCCCAGACCACTGTTAGTTAACTTTATTTACTTTGTTTAAAGAATTCCTGCTCCTTTTTACCCCTTCTGATATTTGGAGGTGTTTAGTGCTAAATTTACATTACAGGGCACCCTGAGTACTAAAGAAGTGAAAAAAAAATTTCAACAACAACACATTTTATTATGTTAAGAGAAATAAACCCCACAGCCTTTTTGGAGTTCTAAAGATACCATTATTGTTCAACTAAAAGTGTGTTTTAGAGACTGCAAGCAGCAGAATTCAGAATTCAGCTAATAGTAGAGATGCTGTATTTTAGCTGATGGACTGGTCTTGAGATTTTAAGATATCTCAATTTACTTGCCCAGTCCAAGGTGGTATACATGTACAGTGGCCATGGCTGTGGCCTCTAAATCCCATTTCTGAAAACCTAGTACATGCTGCAAACATGACAACGGATTTCAAGTTACCCTTGTTAAGGAGATTCCCTACAATTTCCTAACTCCAAATTTTGTTAAAAGCATAAAGGAAAACCAGAAGTGTGTCTGAGATGCTACTGTCGTTACTCAGGCAGGTACATGCCAATACAGAAGTCAAGTTTCAGACACTGAAGCAAGACTAGGATATGAAGGCATTCTCATTTAAACTAAACTGTCCAGAGCATGGTTTGGAATACAATGCATTACAACTTTTAAAACACAAATGGAGAGGCCATTTCTAGTGAGAAATAATAATTGTTGGCATTTATTAGCAACATTCATACTCAAAATACTCTGAAACAGGCCCCAAATAAGTAGTCAAGCTTAAAACTAAATTACTGACATACGGCCACAATCTAAGCTAAAGCTTGTGTCAGTGATTGTGGGGAAAAAGGAACCAAAAAAACCCATACATGAAAAAATTACAGCTGTGGTCTGGAATACACATGAAGCAGTTTTCTGCAGCTCAGTGACAAACACTCACTCTTAAAGAAACAAAGCAGCAGAAATAGTACTGTTCCAGAGGCATAGCACCTTACACCGGGCATCTTTCTTTGGTCTTTGGTGAGTGATGAACTAGTTAGGCATATTAAGTTTGACAGTTTAAAGGGAAATAATTTGGAAATCTGAAAGCACCATAGTTAACAGCTTTGAAGCCTACAACATTTCCTTTTAACAGAAGTAGAAAAGACCACCATGTCTCTGGAGAGGGGAAATATTATAAAAAGTTTAAATGAGGGAAAATTACTTTTGTGGTTTATGGAATAGTTTTTCCAAGGAAGACCTATTATTTTTGCTCAAGTTATTCAACTGCTGTGTTGTTTGGTTTTTTTCTCTCTGCTTCCACAGAGGACTTACATCTTCACTTTCCTGTTGAGCTCACGAGTCTTCATTCACCCACACGAGCTCCTGGCTAAAGTGGGGCAGATCTGCATTAAGCAGAAGCAGCAGCTAGAAACGGGGACTGAGGCAGAAAAGGTAAATGAACCATTATGTCCTTCGCCTCGCTGTGCTACTGTCATGTGTTTCCCACTCTCCTCACTGTAAAGCTAAATAGATTGCTAAAGAATAAATCAAAATAGTAATTGGCATGTCTTACTGGATGCACTTTTATTTGGGTCTGTTTTCCTTGAAGTGCTGTTGCTTCTTTGATAGCCACAAACATAGGTTACGTACTACCTCACCATATGGATGCAGTGGCTGGAAATAGAGCTTTGCTCGTGAGTTACACGGTGATGCTGTGCAATGGAGCAAGTGCATCTGCAATGAAACCTGCCCCAACAAGTCTCTTTGTACTTCTGGGAGTTCACCAAGTTAGGTCTTTCTTGAATCTGATTCCCCTTTCTCCAGTCACCTTCACCATCCTGATAGAGCTGAATGCTCTGCTGTAGGTTATTAGTGTAACAGTAAATCAGAAAGTTACCTTTCATGAAAATTGAAGGATGGTTTACTTAAAATTGTAGGCTGGCTGACACATGTGACTCTGGAGTTGTACTAAACCCAATTAAACCATAGCGGGTCAGTTTATGATATGCATTTAAATCCATCTAAGTCCCGCTGTTATGGAAAGTGGGTACTGAAGGGCTTTGTCTGAAATGGAAATACCAGAATGGTGCAAGCTGGGATGCAAATAAAAGTGACAGAAAGAAGGATGAAGTCGGCAAGTATTTAAATACCTAAGCTCTTCAAATCCTGGATGTGTTTCAGATATGCTCTTCTGTGGTGAGAAATGACATGCTCACGTTCCTAGTCTTCACCGTGTTGATGGTCCCATTTTGTTTTCTCCTTGGTGTTATCAGGACTCTGAGTGGGGAGCCCAAAAGATAACCCTGTGGTTTGGCAATACAGAGTTTTTAAGAGCAGCACTGACCTAAGGGCTTCTTTCTCCCTTACTGACCATGGCGCGCAGCCTCATATTATGTCACAGAATTACCCCCCAGAAAAATCTAACCACTTGGTGAAAAAATTACTTGTGTCCAGGTCAGTCCCCTGATCTGCTTGCCAAATAGCCATGTCACTTGTCATGTAGGTGCTGGGGAATTTAAGGGGTCAGGGAAAGAAGGTGCAAGAACCACCGCATCCAGCTTTGTACACAGAGGCAATAGCAGTTGCCATCACCACTGCCAAACTAGTTCATGGCTGAGGAACCTCAATTGATGCTCTGTAAGTTGTAGTGGTTCCTCAGCGCCACGTAACTAAACAACAGAGGTGGCAACTTGTAAGAGATGCTGGGACCATCTCAAACAAGGAATGAGTAAAGCTGATCTGTAAGCATATAAAGAGGAAGACTGTTGTCAGTAGCTAGTGACAAAATACATATGTGAAATACCTGGCTTTAAAAATAATGGGATAGAAGATGAAATTTTTGTGAATAACAACGCACTTAGGAGATATAAAAATGAAAACAATATCTGGGGACCACTTAAGAGCTTTTAAAATGAAACAGAATCTGGTGACTAAATCACTCGGCTATTTAAGATATTAGTCCTAAAGTAGCATTATTCAGTTTTTTCAGCAGATATGTTAAAAAAAAGCATGGCTTCTGCACTGAAACGAAATAGCGTTACATCCTAACAACAGGATGTAAAATAGAGCAGTTCATATTCCAAACACCCACACTCTTACACCTTCTGCTGACAGTTTGTTAGTTTTGCTGTAGGCCCATTTCCAAACAGCAGGGTGACAATAAAACGTGAGTGTTTGTGAGGCTGCTTTAATTTACATGCTTTTCTGGTTGCATTTCCTACTATGCCCTTGATCTCTTCCTAGCCCCTTAACAGAAACTAATTTTTTCCTGCTCATTAAACACAGAGTTCTTGGAAAACACTACACACACTTCAGACATCTCTCTCAAATGTCAACTTTACTGTCCTCTACTGCAAGCACCTATATGTCTCACAGTATAGTCTGGTCACTAGCATTTGTGAACATTTGTTTTTCTGTCTGGCAAGAAATAAAAGCTCATTTCACATGCAGCATAGAAATTCTTGACTCAAGACACTTATTTATTCACAGTCATAACCTGCTGAGGTATCATCATCTACCAGCACCTTCTAATTAAGTGGCTCTGTAGCAGGAAGTAGCTGGCAAAAGTAGCTAAAGCAGCTCTGATCATCTCTGATAGAGCTTCCTTGTGCAGATCTCTTAAGATGAGGAGCTGGCTGACTTGTTGCCTGGATAGTGTGTGAATTCAAAAAGTGATAAAGAGGTTACACACCACGATACTTATCATTCTTTGGTTTTGACATTACTGAATAGCCAAAGAGTCCTGTAGAAAACAACCCAGAGAAAAGTAGATTAAAAAGAAAAACATTCTGGCATGTCCTGGAGCCTGTCTAGAGTCCTTTTGGCCATTCATAAAAGGGAACAGTTTCAACAGTTTAAGACATCCATTATAATATACAAATAAGTAGTTAAGCTTGACCATAAAGGATAAAAAAAAAAATTAACTCTCCATAAGTGCATTGGAGATTGAAAAACCCAAACAGAAAAAAAAAGCACTTATATAGTAGTATTCAGTGAAAATAAATGTTAAAACTGTGCATTATTTCTGCAGCTTGAGAGTATTTTTTAAATCAAAAGTTAAAGAAGTAAGAAATAAAGAAAGTAGAGGTTAGTTTCTATTAAGCTTTTCTTGCCTCTTTGAATACAGAAGTTCCTTCAAACATGATTTCCCTCAGTTTTTCCTCACCAGTACATTGTCCTTTTTAAAGCCAAAAATCAACACAATACTCATAACCAGGTATTTGTCATTAAACCTCCCCTTCCTATAAACACAGTACTGTTGTTGCCCTCCTTTCTAATTAGTAATTGTTTCTCAGTCCTGTCTGTCTTGTCTCATGCAGAACAGGGCTGATCCACAGTACTTCAGTAATTTTCCTCTCAAAGACATATTTATTGGAGAAGTATTCCCATAGGTTCTAGAGAACTCTGTGTCAGGCCTCAGGGGAGGCTCTCAATCTGGAGTAGGACTACTGCAAAAGGAGGTTGGTAGGTGTGTTGCAAAAAGGAAAGTGTGTGTTGCTACCCACGTATCAGTGTGATTTCTATCTAGGTTATCACAAATGATGTGCCTCAAGCCTGTCACACTGATTTGGGTTTCATCAGAGTGCACATGAAGCAGGAATCTCATGTTTTGCTATGCTGATGCTTCTTAGCGTTGCTCTTGGAAACCATACCTTATTTTCACAAGCATTAAAAGCATGTGATAAAACACTAAACTTTTTTACACCTGAAGAGTGATACGGTTTGCAGTTTGCCTCGCATTCCATCATGAAAGAAGCAAAGCCTAGCAACTCACGAGTAGACAGATGAGATGGGAACTCAGTGTTCATGTGGATATGCTTGCTACAGCCTAAAGAAGGATTTTGGAACCTTTGTGCCTTCATCTCTCCTTTTTCAGTTTCAGAAGTTAAAAAGAAAGGACAGTCAGGATTATTAATATCAAAAAAACCAGTTCTGTAGCAGCTTTTGGTAAACTGAAGTGGAGTAAATACATATCTGTTACTTTTAATTGAAGGGAAGTGCACTAGCTGACTTACTAATTCTCTATCAATACCTACAGGTTATTCTTTTAATAATGCCAAGTTCTGTGCATTCCCTAGCAAAGAAATATAAGTTGTCTTTTCCCTAACGCAAATGACAGTGGGAGTTGGAGGACAAACAACTTAATACCTTGAAGCTGGACTCCACAGAGCAAGAAAATTCCCTTCAGCATTATAAGGAGCACTGTCTCATTTTCAGATTGAGGATTCAAGGATGTATGGCTTAACTTCAAAGCTCTTATTAATCATTATTAGTATTTCCACTGACTACACACCACTGAGATGTAAAAAAACCCAACAAAAAACACACAAACAAACAAACCCATTCCAAAAGTAGCTTGGTTTGGCTTCGATTAAACAAACTGGGACATACTATAGTCAGATGACATTTTGGCAAGAGTTCCTACCAGTTCTTGGAAGACGTTCTCTATTTGACTGAAAAGGAAACACACTGATTTCCTGTAGCAACACTCACGTGCTAAGGCTCCTGTAACCCCTGAAAGTGCTCTGTGCGTGGGGAGAAGGAGTTGCCATGTAGTAGGACTTCTGCAGCTTACACAAATGGGGAGGTAAAGACAGATGAAAACATCCTTTTTTCCTCAGTGCATCATAAGTAGGGTGGGAAGATGAATATAATCTGAATTATGTTTTGATTCTTCTTGTTTAAAAATATTCTTAGCACTCACAATCCCAATTTTACAAGCGTGCTTCCTTGGATTTATTGATGCTGCTATCTATTGCTATGAAAGAGGAAAAACTGGCACCCAATTTAGGTCTAACTGTTGAAAAGCCTTAGAAGATTCATGGGTAACAGAAGAACACAGAAATTAGCTCTCCCTCTTATTTCTGTCATTGATAGCTTTTTAAGTAAGAGTCAATACTTTTTCTTTTCAAACTCCATTTTGATTTAGATGTCATGGAGAGAGCACACACATATTCCCTGTCATTAATTTATTTTAATATACAGCTCGGTCTGGAGGGTCTGATAAATTCCACAGAACAAAAATATTTCTCCTGAAAGATGCTTGGTAAAGTGCTGCAGTTTGTATGTATTTGAATTCAAATGCTAAGGTACCACTTCCTCAGATAGCATAAATCAGCTTTGACTTCAATCATATAAGTTGCTTATTCTGTCATCTTCCTGGCTTTATACAACTAACCTGGAAAAAAAAAAATCTTCAAAGTGTCCAGTAAGAGACATTACCAAGATACCATGAAAGGAGGCTAAATCATAGTACTTAAGAATCTGGCTCAGTTAAATATGAGGGGTTTTATCCCCTTCACTTACTACTGATGTGGAGTATCTTCCAAGGGTGTCTCTAGTTTTATGTGAGCTAATTTACTCTGAAGACAGAAAGGTCTAAGGTCAGTAATCAGCTCATTGTTTCTTTCTAGGCAAAGCTAAAATCCTTTGCTGCCAAAATCATTCAGCTCCTGAAGGAATGGACTGAAACTTTCCCCTATGATTTCCAAGATGAAAAATCCATGAAAGAATTGAAGGAGATTGCTCACAGGATCACACAATATGATGAGGTAAGGGTTGGGGGGCAGGTAGAAAGCCCATTAAGTGGTAAAGCAAGATTTGTCAACCTTTATATATGGTTCATGGTATTATGTACAAACCCTTGCTCCTGCATGCAGTATTTTCTAAATGGGCTACAGCAGCAGTTGCTAAGCTGTCAGTGTAACTGCAGGACATGGTCTGAGTGATGAACTTAATGGTCCATTAGCAGAAACTGTCTATGTATAATCATGAAGTGTAAGAGGAAGAGACAAAATAGCTATGGTGATAGAAAAAATGGACATGGTGCAGAAGGAGAAAGGAAAGAATGGTACAACATAGTTAACTTCCATACTGAACTATGTACCATCCTTTCTACTTTATTACTACACTATACCTCTCAAGTCCTGCAAGACGTATCAACTAGTTGTATGAAATGTACTTTTGCTCAAGGTGAAGATGCTTATTATTTAACAGTTCATTCTAGCTCCTAGAAACACCAATCAGCAACATATTATCGTTGCTGTGTTTCAGATGACACGCACAGCATTTCCACAAAGGAAGTTACATTTGAGCTCTGTTAGCTAGTCAATCACCAGCTCTGTTTCTAGCCTGTGAAGAAAACTAGGCTTCACAAAGCTTCTCTAAAGCAAACGGATAAAGGAAAGTCAAATAAAACAAGGGTTGTTAGTTTTCTGGGTGGCTTTTTTGCTTATTTGGGTTTTGTCTTGTTTGGGGTTTTTGCCTCAACACTCAAAGCCTATGCTTTTTTCAAATTGAGAAAGTCACTGCAACTACCACTAGGCAAAAGCAAACATATGTATGAAGAATTACAAGGGAATGTTTGTATGAACATGAAGGCTTACTTATGTAGAAGTAGAAGCTTCTTGGTTTTAGATTCACAACTTCAAGGTATTTTCTAGAACGCTTAGCAGGAAATGAGAAGACAATTGTATTATGTGTTTTTGTTGATTCAAGTACAGAGAAAATGAAGAAGAACAGGTTTGACAGCACTGCACGAAGCAGCGATAGGACACGATGCAATTAGGTGTTACTCAGTTGTCAAAAGGAAGTATGTCAGTTTTGTTGCATCAGCAAAGCTGTTTACCCGGATGCTACTGTGAAATGTCAGTGCCTCAGTAGAAGGGGAAATGGAAACAGGATTCTAACATGCCTTCTATTCTCTCTGTAGACAAGGGCAAAGAGGTGTTTGTTGGCAGAAATAGTACTGTGAGAGGGGACTTGGCAGAGGTTTTATTCAATGTCTATTACTTGGAAGTAGAAAGAAGTTGTGGCCTTTCTTTCTCCACCCTTTCCCTCCCACTGTGTTATGTATGAATAAATTGTCATTTGAGAAAAACAAGCCTTCACAGAGTGGCTCAGTGCGCTGGTGTCTAAGGCATCTGATGACATCCATTAATTACAGCATCAGCATATTTATCCCCTTCACAAGGCTACAAGTCAAGTTTGATCAGCAAAGACCTATGCCACATCTGACCCCTAGGAAACATAACTGGACGCTGACAAAAAGCAGCCTTTGCTCTGTGTTTGTTACCACAAGAAGTTGCCCATCCTGTGCTTCAGCAAGGGATTATGGTGATGGTTTGTATTTTAAAGCTTTTCCAGATCCCCTTGGAACACTGTTCTCTATACACACGGTACAAAGTCAACCAAGAACTCTCACGAAGCGGTCAGGTGCTTGTCCTATTGATACCAGTCAGCTTACCAAGCAGCTACAGCTATAGCCAGGGTTGTGCTCCCAATGAAGTACAAATGCCTTGTTGGAACTTGGACAAGGACAAATTATCGTACACTCAGACTCATTTTCCGAAGCTGTAAGAAAATTTAGGGTCAAGATTAATAATGAAAGGAACTGCTAAAACTCTAAGGGCATTCATCTAAGTATGAAGATGCTAATGAATTCATAATAGCTTAAGCCATAGTTTTTCATGTCACTGCAGTTTCTTTGTTCACCTTCACATAATACCTGCGATACTCCCACCGGCATTGAAATTTGGTTCTCTATGATCCACAGCTACAAAGTCTGCTTCCTTCCAGACACACAGGTAAGGCAGGCAGAGCAGCTGAAGTCAAATGATTTACAATAAAAATCTCAGCGTACCAGACAGCAAAATTAGCGCTTTAGTTCAGTGTCATCCCCCCCAGCTTCCTTGGCATTTCTGAACACTTGTAGCACAACATCAGAAATGGCTCCAGCCAGCTGCTCTTCAGCAGTAATCCAGTTGCCTCAAGATGAGCTACATTGACTTCAGTTTTCCATTTGATTTCACTTGGGAGTCAGATTATTGCCTTGTAAAGCAACACTCTGACACTATTATTGCTTAATTATAGCATGCGATATACAAGTATTTGGTAGTCATCCTGTCTCACATCTGCTACATAATTTCAGTCATCACTGCACATTAGTGGCTTCTTTGGATGATCACAGACTCACTGCAGTTGTTTCTAGTGTATCCAGTTGACTGGCAGAAACCAACACGGCAGGTTGTAAACTAACAGTTAAACTTGTGGCTAACTTCGAGAGAAATAATTTGCACGAAAGCAAGAGAACAGTTGTGTAGGAAAGAGCAGAAGGACTGTCTTTTGTAGAATGGGTTTTTCCAGCAGCAGGAAGAACAGGGTTGGAGAAGCTGGGTCATTTAAAGCAGTAACAAGAGCGAGGGAGAAGTAGGAAGGGGATAGGTTAGCTCTCATAGATCTCATAGAAAAATGCCCATAGGACACAGTCAATGGCAGAAATAATTCAGCTTGCTTTAGTTGTCAAAACACTGAGTGGATGGATTATATTTCTGTGGCTTTACCAGTTTGTATCCTTATGGATCCTGTGTTTCAAATCTCCACCTGATGAACACAACTTCGTTTTAGTTGTCCAAGAACATGATGAATATTGTACTCCTACCTAAATCTTTGAATGCTGTAGTTGTTGAAAGCCAAGCCAGGGTATTTTAGGGGTATATTCCTGGACATAATGTGAATTCCCTGGATTCTGGCTGGGCTACACAGACTTATCATCAGTGGGTCTTATCAGAACAAGGAGTAGCTTTTTGGCACTTGGAACACAGAGGATCCAGAATCTCACCTTTCACACAGATGCCTTTGATACTAGCCAAAAACTGCTGCAAGGATCACACCAGCCAAACAAGTGAAAAAGAGCTGGGAAGGCAGGCAGGCAGAACGATGTCATTATGAAGTCATGGGGTAGTTAGGACAAGTTCATTTGCCAGAGGATGATCAGCTCAGATAAGATGAAAGAAAATGGTTAACAGGCATTTATTTTTCCCAGTCAGAATTTCTTTGGTGACCTGTGTCTGCAAGAGCTGAAGGGTTTTAGGAGTCATTGTTTCTGTCTTTTGCTTAGGAAAATGGAACAGTGAAAAAGATCATTAGCCAGATGACACAGAATCTCCTGATGGCCCTCTCTGCACGGAGCCAGTACCAGGAAATCAGAGAGAAATTTCGGCAACCCGTTACTGACAAAGGCACCATCCTTAAAACCAAGCCACAGTCAACTCAAAAGGACATCCTGGGTGTGTGCTGTGACCCTCTGATCTTGGCACAGCAGCTGACCTATATCGAACTGGTGAGACACTGGTTTGTGTGAATTATTTCATTTTCCGTTTACTAAATATTAATATACTCATCAATATGAACTTTGCTATTGCTTCACCGAAAGCCTCCAATGTTTTAAGCAAAAAAATACCAAGTAATGAAGAGGTACACTGATAAAAACACCTCACACACCTTCACAGAAGAAACATGAAAGTTACCAAAATATTCTCCTAACTTTGGCTTTATTGCTGTGCTTTTCACTGGGCTCCCTGTTTGTCTGTACGGTGACAATCTCTCATCTCTCCAAACACAGGAAAGGGTGAGCAACATTTACCCAGAGGATCTGATGCAGATTGTCAGTCACATGGACTCCCTGGATAATCACAAGGTACAAGATGGGGTATGGAGGGAAAAAGAAACAATAAATAAGCAGGGTAAAAAAAACTTTCATAATTTGAGTATACCCTGTGTGAGAAAGGCTGACATTTTTCTAACCTTCATTAAGCTCATGCCTTAATAAAAAAACAACAAACAAAAAAACCCAACCCCAACAACAAAATTTTACCAGGATGTGAAAATGAACTTTATCTTTTTTTGGGATGTTGACTTTACGTGATACAGGATAGGATTAATTTGTGGCCTGTTCTCTTACCAGTGCCGAGGCGATGTGACCAAAACCTATAATTTGGAGGCCTATGACAATTGGTTCAATTGTCTCAGCATGCTGGTGGCTACAGAGATTTGTCGAGTAAGTATTTGTGGAAAACAAGACAGCAAAGTGATCCCGGCCTTAAGGACAAAAGGCAGGCAGTGATTTAATAGGAGATTTAAACATGAGCAGTGCAATTAAAGATAATGGCATTACTCAAGCATTAAATTATTTGCATGCTTATATGATTAAGAGTTCATGGCTATGGTTGGCTTTGCATATATTCTCTAGTTTTGTGTAGCTTCCAAGTAGCATTAGTCACGCAGTGAAATGGAACTTGTGTGGAGCTGCAGTTAGGAGATCTTTTGGATTATTTTCTTTTTTAAATACATCCATAAATTCTCAAGTAAATAAATGCAGATTTACCAATAAACAGCTGTCCTACCATTGCATTTAGATATCATTAGTGCTGTCAGATAGTCATTTTTGTTGTAGAAAATTCAGGAATAAAAGTTCTGCAGAAGTCTGGAAAGAAAGTGGACTACTGGAGCAGTTAAGAAGAAAAAAAAAAACAAACAAAAACCAGCCTTCTTAGAGGTTAAAGTAACATCTATTATATAATAAGCAAAGAGATGGAAGGTATACTGCCCCAGAAACCCCTTCCCTCCCCACTATGTGTATCCTCTGTCTTTTCAGATTCCTATTCTAGCAAATGGACATTTTCTCTCTATTCCTTCCTGGTCAGTAGCCCTTCTGTGGAAATCCAGATGCCTACTGCAGTTTCACAAAGTCAGATATATTGATCCTAATCTCTTAAGACTTCCTGCTCTTACAGAAACTTATTACAAAAACACACCAAGACATCTTCCAGAGCTGGCTGGTATGGCTACTGTATTTAGTAAACCAGTCAAACAAAATATTTTAGCATACCAAGGGCTAAGCCAAGCCATTGACTACTGAAACATTTTCTTTTGATATGACACAGAAACCAAAGTATTGAGGCAAGAGATTGTTGGGGTTTTTTTTAAGAAACAAAAGAAATACCCTGGTGAAGTAGTCTGCAGTCATCACTCAGGAGCCATTTTTGTATAAACCAGACTGAACTTCTGGATCTAAATATGGGAAAGATTTTGATGAATGAATGTAATCTAGACAGTAAGAAAAAAAAAAATCTAGCTTTTAAAAAAGAGAAAGATGGATGGCTTTTGGAAACAAAGTTTGGAGACAGTGCTATATATTAACTTTGCCATTTATAAAAGAATCTGCAGAGCATATGTTCAGCATCATTT
The DNA here is from genome assembly GCA_025331215.1 of Actenoides lindsayi. NCBI lineage: Eukaryota > Metazoa > Chordata > Aves > Coraciiformes > Alcedinidae > Actenoides > Actenoides lindsayi. The sequence goes on along the minus strand of WTSP01010725.1, from coordinate 50,293 downwards.
GCTAGGTCCTTTACATATTTTCATGAGTGAGAATTTGTATGTTTGATCATCATCACTACCTGCTCTCAAGAGATCATTTGAAAGTATACAGAGTAAAATGAGAAAATAAGAACATGGCAGGTTTTCTTGCTCCCATTCAAGTTACATGCCCCTGGTCTTATGTCTGCCCACTGCTTTCCCCTATTTTTTAGGTTTAAATTTCTTGCATATATTCTTTCTCAGCAGCTTCATGTTATCTCCCTTTTCCAGTAACAGGAAATTGCTGAAAGTTTCCAGCTTGTTTATACAAGATTCCTTAAGACATTGAACTTGATGTATAAAGAAAAATTTACTGCCCCACAACTAGACAAACAAGAGATAGTAGCTCCAAATACATCTGCTATTTTATTAAAAATTAATCTTAACAAAATACCCTCAAGCCTATATCATCATAAGATTTAGCTGGATAAAGTCTCGAAATGTCTATTCAATCAACCTGTTACAATGCCTCTGACTGAACATCCCATCCAAAATTCAGGCCAACCCTTCTTTCCTAACAGATCTTGGGTTTTTTGCAGGTTGTAAAGAAAAAGCAGCGTACAAGAATGGTGGAGTTTTTCATTGATGTGGCAAGAGAATGCTTCAATATTGGAAACTTCAACTCAATGATGGCCATTATCTGTGAGTATCCTTAAGGCAAATGACAAAAGGCACTCCATTTGACATCATTACTGGCAAGACTCTGCTCATACTTGCCCTAAATTGGCTGACCACATCAGCATGCACACGTCTGCACTAGCAGCGTGTACCAGTGACAATGTGTTGGTGGCTGAATGTTAGTTACAGCTTTTGTTTGTCAAGCTGAACAGCCTTCCAAAATATGGTGCTGATACACAAACACAGAGTTATATTAGTCTACATGTTATTCAGCTCATTTTTTTGGGGGGGTTATTCCTCTCTCCATTCAGCTGGCATGAACTTGAGTCCTGTGGCACGGCTAAAGAAAACTTGGTCCAAGGTCAAAACAGCCAAATTTGATGTTTTAGAGGTATGTATAAAGTTTAGACTTTATATAGAAGTGTACCATATAGTTCCATCCAAACCTTTGCTGTGGAATTACAAAGTCAGGGGTCATCGAGGCACCTATGTCAGTGGTCACCAGCATATAAACATTAAGGAGAGCATTCCTAAATTTCAAACTCCCTACTTGCCTGAAAAAAAAAAAAAGGGGGGGGGCGCGGGAAATGCAAGTTTACTTTAGGTTATTTCTTCCTAGCATATTTTTTCCAATTTAACATCAAGGTAGTTTTCACTCAAGTGAGTGCTATTTTCCTAATTAGAGTACTCCATCTAGTGGACATTTGAATGAAAACAAAACGTAATAGAAATCGTCATCAGAAAGATTGGCGACGGCAAGTTAGACTTTTGGTTCTTTCCAAAAGTCATTTCTTGTTTCCTTTCAGTTTCCTTTTTTGGTTCATTTCCTTTCATTTGCTTTCCATTAACCACTGAAGCAAAGCACAGATTGAAAGGAGGGTTCTGTACTGGCTTTACAACAAGATAGGAGTTAGAAAAACCTGAATACAGACCTGAGCAGTAGAAGGTACTCTGTCTTGAAAGTTTAAGAAGAGGCCCAATGAATTCATAAAGAATGAACTCTCTGATGAGTAGATCAAAGCTTTTATTTTTAGGAAACGTGTCACTTGACTGCCTTTTTGTCCCCCATAAAAACAGCATCACATGGACCCATCCAGCAACTTTTGTAATTACCGCACAGCCCTGCAAGGAGCAGCACAGCGATCTCAGACTGCCAACAGCAACCGAGAGAAAATAGTCATCCCAGTTTTCAACCTGTTTATTAAAGATATCTACTTTCTGCACAAAATACATACAAACCGCTTGCCCAACGGGCAGATAAACTTCAAGGTAGGACTTTGCCACTATAGAAACTGCAACGCTAGTTAAACATTGTGCACTACACGTGCCTGCCCGTTATGAACTTCTAGCTCATCATATTACCAATTCCTTCTGCATGGCTGTGACCTAGACATAAAGCAGTATCATTATCTAGGGGCAGTGATCTCACCAGATTTCTGTGAAAGGTAGTGCTTCCAGTTGCCATGTTTGTCTTACATTATCCAGCGGATCTGTGATTGCGTATACAGAAGAGAATCCATGAAATCATTAGAATGTAATTTTAGCTATTTTTCAATTAAAAGATTAGTTTTAAAATGTACTAAAATAGAGATTATTTTGAGTTAGCTTACAAGAAATGAGACAGATGCACTGCAAAGCATAGAACTCACATAAGCAGAATTGATTGGAATAACATTAATTTTCGACCAAAACTCATGCATGAAAAAATTGAGAAGAAAATAAGAACTTCAGAACCCCAGCATTAAAAATTACTTAAGTAGTACTGAAATAGTCTAAAGTTAGTTAATTGGAAAGGGAAATTTCTTCATGGAACGTTGCACTCATGCAACATTTAAAATAAAGAATTTGAAATCAAGAAGTGTAAGAATTTTAGTGTACGACATACGATGGTAGACAGAAACATGCCACTCCTCAGCCCTGGACCCTGCCTTATGTATGAAAGAGTTTGGGGAAGCAGAAGGCAGTAAAGAATGCAAACTAAGCTTTTGTGGTAGCAGGACATCATATCACATTGAATTGTACTGGGTAACTTCACCCTAAATCATCATCTTTAGCTGATTTAACATCAACAGGTTAGCCACCTGTAAACACTACACACAACGAACAAATGATACATAGCAGGTCTGCAAGGGAGTTCCTAAAGTTCTGAAATCTCACTCCCTGACTGATAAACATTAAGTATCCAAAAAAACACAGCTTGTCAAAAGTACTTCCTGAAGTTTTTTGCCATTTTTAAGGCTGGGTAAGGATGGCACACAGAATATACAACACAAACCCTAAGGAATTATGCATTTCTTAAAATCCTAGGAAAAGGATATCTATACTTTCTATAAGTTATTTTGATTATTTCCTAAAGAGTATATTATGAAAAAAGTAAGTTATGTCACATTTCATGGAAGTTGCATCTTGGAAATGTATAAAGTAAATAAAAACCATATACTGTCCAATAAAAAAACCATTTACTATCCAACAATTGACCCAGTAAATTACTCCAGGCTAATTTAGAGATAAAAACAAGCAAAACCAGGACAATAGCACTTTATTATATATGAAAAGGTTGGTAATGAAAAAAATTGAATGCAAAAGACCAGGCAGTTAGCAGGGATACACTACTCTTAACTTGAGAGATAACAGCAGCTGAGGAACTGGGAGCAAGAGGGGGAGATGAAGGTAGCAGTAAGGAGAAAGGAAAACAAGGAGGTAGGCTGAGTGAGGATAAGAAAAGAAGCATGAATAATAACAAGACTGAGAGGCTCTGAAATTGAAACAAAAGAACTAATATTTGAAAGAAAAGAAATATGATTTTAATAATACTCTTTTAATTACCTCCTGCAGAAATTCTGGGAAATTTCAAGGCAGATTCATGACTTCCTGACGTGGAAGCAGGTTGAGTGCCCTTTTGAAAAAGACAAGAAGATCCAGAACTATCTACTCACAGCACCCATTTATAGTGAAGAAGGTAAAAATCCTTTACTGAACCTTATAGTGAGTCTTCCTACTTGCTGAAATGCAGACAGAATGTGTGGATGAAAAAAATTAACATGCAAAAAAATATTCTTCTTATCAGAGGCCAACATGGAAGTCACAAGTTTCATTATGAAGTCTGCTAAGTTACACATACTACTTTGTACCTTTTTTTTTTTTTCTTTTTCAGTTAAAGAGCCCATATATCTGACACTTCTTATTTTATTTACTAGCTCTGTTCATTGCATCCTTTGAAAGTGAAGGTCCAGAAAACCACATGGAAAAAGACAGCTGGAAAACACTCAGGTATGAAGCTTCCTCAGAACATGAGTCTTTTTGCAGACATACACAGGCATGTAATGATCAGCTTCCTTCCTCTAATTTGCATATCCAGTTTAGGACCATTTTGGCCCAAATATTCCTTCAAACTTCACATCCGAGAAGAAATTCAATAGGGCTTGGATTTTGCTTCAGCTTGTCCATCCAGATCAGTTCAAGCTGGGACTACAGAAGAGAATATGCTTTGTTTAGGCTTTCAAATACACTAAAAGAATCTACATTTGGAGCAGTTTTCAGACATGCTTTTCTCAGGGGAACAAAAAGTTGCCATCGTTTATCATAGCTACACACCTAGAAATCTTACAAAAGGATGAAATTTTGTATGAATACTCTCCTGCTTTTAAGGGGGAAAGTCTCAGACTCCTCCCTCTGAGAAGGGGAAGCACCTCTTCCATGTACATGATGAGATCAGTTAATTTAGATGAGATTTCTTCTAAAACTGAGGCCAAGGCAGAAAAAGAGATTCAGACCTTTGTAAACCATGTGAAACATTTAGATTTGACATGTCAGTACCAGATAAAGAAGGAAGAAGACTGTATGTCCTGAGCTGCAGTTGAGCTACATTATGGCTGCATTGTCCTAGACAAAACATCATTTCCCAGTAGTCCCAGTGTTTCTTAGGAAGTCCATATAAGCTTTTCACTTATGACATCCATGCAATGCACCTTGCATTTAAAGTCAGATTCTTTGTTGGAATTCATAGATGTATTCCAGTTTATATCAGTTGAAAAGCTATCCCTTGAAGAAAGGCTTCGAGAGTGTGATGCAAGATACATCTATTGCCAACCTTTACCAAAACTGTAAAACTTTCTCATGAAAAAATAACAGAAAAGATAATTTTGGGTTTTACTCCTCCTTTTTCTAGGACAACTCTGCTTAATAGAGCCTGAGATTTTTGGATCTGATCTGCAGACTTTGAAGCACAGTGAATGACCATGTTTTTACAACCTGAAAGATTCGGACTGAGCTAAGAAAGACCTCACTGGCTGAGGTCTGTTTTGTATATACAGTAACTTTTATGAAATCAAATGTGGTAAATATTTCACATGTGAACCTTAAGGCACTTAAGTGAAGGGTTTTGGGTTTTTATTTTAAATATAAGGGCAGGGCCCTGTTCTCAGAGATGAAATGTATCATGGGAGATGGTATCCCTGGGGAGACCTTATTCTATCAGCATCCAAATTTTTATTTTTAATTACTTCCACCAAAAAAAAAAAAAAAAGAAAAAAGAAAACACACAGCCCAACTATCCCAACTAAAGCCAGTGTTCAGGTTAAATATTGCATCGGACCAGTATTCTACAGAACTCTCAACATGCCTCTCTAGCTTTGAAGTGAAGGGTCTCCTTCCAATCGGCGATACCGTTCACATGTGTTAGCGTTTGCAGTCAAGGCCTTAGACATCTGCAGTAAATGTGCTTCTCTCCTACATCAGAAAATAGTGCCTTACAAGGTACTGATATTGTTTAGTGTACCTTCTATTACGCTGGACTGGAAGTAAAGAAAATAAAAATATGGATGTCTTGAAACCAGCTACAATGTACTTTTTAAATAACGTGGAGAATATGGCACATGACTTAGAGTATACCTGCCTGTAACATTGATGGTGCAGCAAACATATTTTTGTTACATGACTTAAAGAGATAGGATGGGGTAACTGCTGAGGGATGTGCGTTTGTGTGTGAGTATGTGTGCGTGCATGTGTGAAGATGCACACATGTCTAAGTTTTAATACTTCTAGGAACTATCCTTTAAATTCTGGCTGTCAGAATAGTTTGTGTTTTCCTTTTTAAAAATCAGGGATTTTTTTTTGTTTTGTTTTGTTTACGAGAAGGATGTCTAACCTAGATAATCTCTGCAAAACAGGCTCAATATATTTTCTTCAAAACGGCTTTTGGAAAATAAAAATCGTACATGAGCTAGGGAGAGGGAAGGAAATTCAGATGTCCAGTGACAAGTTAAAGCTAAAATTTCCAAAGAAGCTTTTATTATGAAACAAGGCCCTCTACAGTTTACAGTGGTTACAGCCTCCCTCATAGAGCCTTGCAGGGAACCTCTGCACAAGCTTCTTTAAAAATCATCAACTCTAAGTAGATGGGTTTTATCTTATTTTGCCTTCTGTTGAAGAAGGGGCAAGACCAGTCCAGTAGACTCGTCTTGCTGAGTGCCTACAACTAGGAGCAGTGCCACTGTTTCATGTAGCATCTGCAATCACTTACTAGTAAAAAATTATTTTCTGTATTGGCCCTGTAGTATGACAAAAAAATTAAAGAGCCTTCCCTCTCTCCCTGTTCCACTCCCCCCTTGACAAATACTTAAAACTAGAAGAGTAAGTCGGGGTAAGGATGGGAGATAACTGAACGTTTTGCTATTCCCAGAGCATTGACATTAAAGAAAAACAAAAGTAACTTATGCCATGAAGAAGGAAGAAGTAGAATACTATCTGTTAACAAGAACAGCCCAGAAAAGGGGAAGGAATAATTCTTGTGATCTGCTGCTATTTTTCCTGTGCTGAAGTACTGACCTTCAGCCCTGGATTAGAGTAAGAATATTTATACTGTATTATTACAGTGTTTTGCACTTTCAGAGATGTTCTAGCTAGTAACTTTGTTGGGCGCTACAAGAGGGACTGTATATCAGCTTTGTTTATGTAATTGAACTTTAAAAGGGATGCTTAAAATTTAAGAAAAAAAAAATATATATTTGAAATGCAATTTTAGAACACTTTCTGTAAATGTATTAAAAAAAAAAAGCTTTCACATGAATGTGCACTTCACTGGTCAATCAGTCCTAGTATATACTTGAAATCAACGCAGTATCTACATGGGTTCCTTTTTAATTTTTCCTCCCTCAGTTTGATACATTCCTTAAATACCGTGTTTTTGCTATTCGGAGCTGAAATGCTAAATACCAAGCTGTACCATAAAGCAGGATATTCCGTGTTTGACTGGATGTGCTTGCGTTAATAAACAACAAACTTGCTTCAACCAGGCTTAACTCTTCCCGTGCTTATTTTTCACTTGCAAACCGACCAAGCCACAAACCAGCGACTGAGCAAGGTGAACCAAAAGTGGAAGACAATAGAGCCACGATGAACTAACTGGTTACTTTCTGACTCATAAAGATACATTATGAAATATTTAAATATCTTCCAACAAAGGCAAGAGCAACACTAAGCCAACAGCATGCTGCCACTTCTGCTGCGCTCTCTATAAGAGTATTTTATGGCTTTGATATCTGCTCTGGAATTTCCTTCTCTCAAGGGAACTGATTAACAGTTCCACTGTATAAAAACACTGTGCATGTGTTTCAAGAATTCATTTTTTTTTCCTTCCATATGTATATCATTTTAACAGGAAAGCACAGAAACACTCGCTGGCTGAAGCACACTGCAGGGTTTCCTGTAGCAAGATTCTGTTGACATTTCAATGCTCTGGGACCTTCAGTTGCAACCGCTACCCTTTTTCATGCCCTACATTACAGAAGCAAAGCCACTTCTCCAGGGTCACACACAAGCACAGAGCTGTGAGGAGAATCCAGCTTTCCTCATGCACTGCCTCAGTGCTACCCACACTACCTCCTTTCTCAGGGAATATAAATATCAAAAAAAACAAAAAACAAAAAAACTGCATCTTGCATGTGGAGGAGCTCCAGAGGTCCCATAAGCATTTTTAATCTGTTGACAAATCTCTGGAGAAACTGTTTTGAAAAAACAGACATCCCCAACAGACTCCCAGAGTACAACAGCACTACTTTCAGTCATCATGGCTCATTAGAAAAGATAATGATGTTTACCAGCATTAAGAGAATCGAGGAGACAAGAATCTTCCTGATGGCCAGTTCACACTCATAATTAATATGCATATTACATCCATGAAAACTTAACTTCCAATTACGTCCCATCCAGTCATTAGGATAAATAAACTATTTACACAGGCATAAGAGTAAACAATACAATTGCTTTCCAGACACTTTACTGCCACTAGAGCACGACACAGTAAGACAAGCAGTAGCTCAATGCCAGCAAGGTATCTCGAGTTATATTAGCAGCAACTTGATTTAGCAAGTTAATAGTTCCCAAGAAACAGCTTTCTTTTAGCAAATAGCTCCTGTAGCAAAATTCAGCTGACAACTGATATTGGTACATCTTTTGGAGAGAAATAAGTAATTCTTCTGAGGACTTGCAGACAGATCTATCCGTTTTCAGTCTGCAATGTATGTAATTTTATCAGGGCAACTCCAGCTTCCCAACTAGTTAGAAAAGCCTGCAAACATCATATGGAATCACAGTGATGTCTTAAGAGTTCTCCGCAGACATCGAATAGGACTGTGCAGACAGCAAAATACTTTAAAAGAAAAAAAAACCCAAATCAAGTTGCAGAAAGACTTTATCCTAAACCGTTAGCGCATGTTATTGAGGAAGTTTCCAGACCAGTGAGCACACAAGTATTAGCAATAGTTGCTTTCAAGTTCTTCTTTCCATGCTTGTCCCTGGAAAGGCAGAGATAACTGATTATGAGTTGAGGTTTCAGCTGACGTGACAGAGGTTTGCCTTCCTTCACTGCTCCCCAGAGTGGGCCTCGGGCTTTGGAAGAGAGCCAAACAACATATGGGGGGGGTGTGTATTTCTGTAGTAATTTCAAGGTACAATCTAAAGTGTAACCACTTCTGTAACGTTATTCATAACAGTGCAGAAATTAGATGTTCTGAATGATGTCAGCAATTTCGAATATCAGCACCGTTGTGATTTCTCGATGCTACATTCGGCTTTTACACAGAAAAGGGATGCAGTTGATTGCTGCAAAATAACTTTGGGATTTTAGCTTATTTTCGTAATGTAGTAATAAAACCAATCAAGTTGTGTGTCATACAGGAAGTGCTGATAGTCTCAGACACTCTGCCTTCTTCCTCATCACACCCATTGAGGAGAAATTCAAGCCACCAGGAAATGCAACATTAATTTAAAAACAGCAAGCCAATAAATACACTGGTTTGGATCTGCTAACCTGCAGACCTGATGATATTAAGAATACTCAGGCTTCTAACAACTGCTAATAAAAGGCACTTCTACCACCTAAAACGTTCTGCAAGAAACGGTGTTTGGCAAAACCAGTAGACCATTATTTTAAACTACTCATAGCACCTACCAGAGGAAAACAAAACAAAAACCAAACACAAACCAAACAAACAAAAAACCAGCAACAAAGAAAACAAACAGCCACCCAGCCAAAAAATACACAACAACCCAAAATACTACCAAACAAGAAACCCAAACCCCAGGGCTTTTGCCACACAGAGGATTCCTGTTAACAACCCCACCTCGATGCAAGGTATGCAAACCAAAGCACCACTTTCAAACATCCCTGCCTGATCCAGGTCAGGAAAGAAGAAACTTTAAATTTAGTGGAAATTTGCTTCTAATATTTCTAATCTTATCTAGCTTTTTTTGGATTAAGTAGGTATCTTAATCTTAAAATTAATAGAATTCTTTTTGGAGGCAGAAGTGCAATGAGATCCCTCAGACTCTCATTACACAGACAGAAAAGTACTTAACATCTTTGTTATCACTGCCATGTGAGCACACTAAGGCCTTTTCTGATTCTGGGAAATATCAAATTCAAAGAATTTTACTATTCGTTATTTGTCAACACTGAAAGTTTCCTTTTAAATGTTCTTAAGTATTTAAACCATATCCAGGGTTTTTTTTTCTTACAATCAATTCAAAGAAGATGATCCTAACACCACTCCACCTCCCCAGATATCTACTAAAATAGAGAACTGAAGTGCAACCTGTCCCCAACTGCAGCAACAGAGCACTCAGGGACTCAGCATGTACAGCTATAAATGGTGGATTTGATTGAAGTCTTTAATGGTTATGGCACTAGCAGAATTGAATGAATCATTGAACTATTCATGTCTGTGGACAGCTTAGTGCTGAAGAACTTGTCTCAATGTAAAAAAATTTCAAATCACTCAACATTTTTTAAAACATAAGATCCAAGCAAGTGATATATAAATCCACAAATCCCAATTTTTTCCTCCCATCTTACTTCTCAGAAATTTCACGGTATCCAAGTATCCCAAGAAGAATTTCACAAGAACCCAGCAGCCAAAAAGACTTTAAAAGCACTGCAAAAAATTCCCAACAACTACTCTATGTGGCCATCCCATCTGCACAGCCCAGGAAAAGTGCAACTCGTGTGCTGAGAGTAGCCCAAGGGTTGATCTGTCCCCAAACTCCTCTCCAGACCGTACTTGAGCACCATGTAATCTCAAAGGTTTTTCTTTAAACTCTCCCTTTAATATGATCGTTTTCTCCACAGCTTGTAATGAGGTTGAGGAGAAGCCACTGAAGCTTGCATAAGGCTGCAGGACATCCGTGCAAGAGCACAGGCTGCGCCATGGTCAAAGCCACCACTGCACCCGTTAATTGGTTCATGATTCTACAGCTCTGCACAGCTTCACCTCCCCTATCACCCACCTTCATCAAGCTATGCAAATCCACACCCCTCTTCTCACAGGAGAAGCTCCCCCGTTGTTTTACAGCTGTGACTGCTGCCTGGGCACACCTGACACTGCCTTCAGCAGAAGCCAGCCAGGGCGTGCATCATATCTGTGAAGACTGTTGATTTTTATTTTACTCCAGAAATACATGTATTTTTCTGAAAGAGCATTTGTTGCAGAAAACACTGAAGTGCTACCAAAGAGCACGTGCTCCCCCCATGGACACAAATGCCAAAGCAACTGCAAGGAAAAAAAACCAAACAAAACAACAAAAAAGCTGAAATTTTTAAGAATACCCAGCACCGTAATCATGAAAACCAGGTCATCTTGAAGAGTTTGGTAAGCCACTGGCATTGGAAATGGCAGGAGTGGGTTAACATCCTCTTTTTACAAGCAATTCAAGTACAGAACGCAAAGCATTCTACCTATGGAAGAAAATGATGAAGCCTTTAAGTTAACTGGCATCGATCAGCAAAGAGGTTTCGCAGCAGCTGGAGTGAACGACAAGAGGACGTGGGTCAAGAGCCCCAAGTCATGCAAGACATACAAGTCCTATAGCCACAAGGCAACCTTGAAACTTTTTGGGGGAAAAACACCCCTTTTGAAAAACTTAACCACGCTACATACAAACTTACAGCAGTTCCAGTAAACCAGTTGAATCACCCCAAATTCCTGTCTAGGCACTTGATTTCAGTTTTAGAGGGGCTTATTTCACTTATTCCAGAACAGGACTAAGCTAAGTAAAACAGAGATGTGTTTTAATACAACCTATGCAAACATTTAGATTTAAAGGCAAAAAAAAAGGATTCATTTAACATTCTACCTTCAGCTTAGAAGTACTTTTGATGCCCAGTGCTGCCATACAGATCCCCCCTACAACATCTATTCTTCAAACCCAGCACAACGTAACCATTTGCAGGAGCACACCAGCTCTCCTGTTAAAATGATGAAAACCTTTATAGTGCAGTTTCAAAGCGGCATATTCCAGAAAAATCAAGAAATCATTTACCTTGTTCTATCCAGGAGACAAGACAACGTCGCTTGGGAAAGAAGAACCTTCTTCTGTCGGCTTCAGGTACCAGAAGAGAAGAGCCAATTGGTCCATTTCCACCAGTCCGCTCCCCGATGCGTCCTGCATCGCTGCCCTACAGGCTGCAGCAGCCACATGGCCCCGATCTGCTTCTCACTGTGATGCATTAAGAGAACTTGATACTATACCAATAAAAACAGAAGCCTGCAGAGCCACTGAAATCACAGAAATGGAAAAAAAAAAGCAGCATTTTGTCCCGGTCTCCTTTAGCTGTAAAGTGAAGAAAGAAGCGAAGCCCTGCCCTTTAGCTTGCAAGCAGTCAGGCCTGCCCAGGAGGAGAGCATCATAGGGGCATGAACCCAAAAACTGCTTAACTTCAGCCATATACCAACTGTCCTCATCTTACTTCACAGCCAGGTAAAAACCGAATGACTGCTCTCTTGAAGATGTAGTAGTGGCCACACAGAGAGCAAGGGCACCTCGGGCAAACAAAAGCTAAATCCACCTGGGCTACACAGGCAGCTGTTCTCATTACACTAATGCAGCAGGCAATGAGTTGCTCCATGTGTGCTGAATCATCATTTTAAAGGCTATCCGAAGTACTTTTCCTTTCAGTCCCCCATCTGACAAAGCAAAAAAAAGCTGTTTATTCTACGGTTTGTGTTCCAGCACGCACTGAAAACTGCAATTTCAATTCAGGTACAGGTAGTTAGGGCGTACCCACCACTTCTCTTTCCCTCCTTGGGCAATTCTCCAGTCTTAAATACAGTTTACAAAGATGCTTTGAGGTTCACAGGTGTATCTCAGAGTCCAAAGGGGTTTGGTGAGACTTTAAAAAAACAAACTACCAAGTATTTTCTTCTGGATGCAGAGGACCCAGAACTAAGTATTTCCTCATACTTCCTGTACTTTTTCATCTGTATTTTCTGGTTCTCCAAGCCATTCCCTACCAGCCTCATTGAATGACATACTTTTAAACAAATTCAAGTTTGCCATTTCAGAGGCACAACCTGAATTTATTCCTGTAAAGGGTCTAACATAAAAATGTGCCCTAAGCTAATCTCATTTTGACTTCCCTTAATAACGAACACCGAGCGTTCCCTCCACAGAGTGCAAGTTCCTTGGAGAAGGTTACAAGTAATGTGGATTGCATAAAACAGCTAAAAAAAAGATAAATAAATCTTTCCTTCTCGAGTCAGTAAAGCATGCCCCTATTTAAAGAAATGTTACTATATTTACTACTCTAACACTAAAACACAGTGACTCTTCCAGAAAAACACAGCTGGTTTTTTACACTTGGACCACAGCTTAAAAAAAAAAAAAAAAGGAAGTGGTGCATTATATAAACAGCATCTGTCAAAACATAAGGACACGGCCCAACACCTGGCTGCAGAACCTGAATGCCAGCCCCGGGCACGGCTGATTCTGATGCCAAAGTGTAGTCATTTAATTTATCTTCGCAATGCCCCAGTAGCAGGCAGCCCAAGCTGAGCAGCATCGGTTTCATTTTCCCTCTGCAGGCAGAGCACACCTTAGGAAAGCCAAGAACAGGTCTCCTCCACCCAGCCAGCAATGATCCCTCCATGGCGAGCACCCATTTCTGGCACCCTGGAGCCGTGCGGGTCGGGGCCGCGACAACCGACAGCGACCTAAGTGCACCACTCCAAATCTTGGTGTGTTCCCCCGTTCTCTAGAAACTGCCTCTGGTTCCAGTTGAAAGGCCTCGGCCTGGCAAGCTGACATTTTGCCTTCTGCACCAGTTCAGGCTGGAGATGGCCAGCAACAACGCGACCTCAGCGTCAACACTGAAGCATTAATAGTAACAGCTGCTGAACTTTGTGGACAAAGACACCCCTGGAGCTTGACTTTTCCCCCACCGAATTCACCACCGTGTTCGTTGCTGAAGGAGACAGGAAGCCCAGACCAAGGCTTCCAACGAGAAGACGGGGCAGCCGGCAGCTCCCTCGGCATGCGCTGGTTGCCAGGAGCTTCTCCCCAGCGTGGAGCTGAGCGACGTGAAGTTTGCATCCATCAGCAGCCCCATTCCTGCCGCCGTTCTGTTGGCAGGGGCCGCAACCCGAGGGGCAGGATCCACACGGTAATGGCGTTACCTCTGCGCTCCCCCCGCCAGCAGCCACAGGCTTGAGGCTGGACACTTAGCTAACGTTTTCCAGCCATCGAGCCAGACTTAACGCCTAAAGCACCACGCAGAATGGATCTTTATTATTCAAGCGAGAGATTTTTTTTTCATATTTGGAACATGACTAATTTCTTCCCTTTCTGGATGCGGTTAGGAAACACCTCCAAGGAAAAGTTACACATTTTCCTGGGAGAGAGCAAAGCTCCCCTGAGATACAGCTCACAGCAGTAACCAGAAAACAGCTACAGCCCTGCATACAAACACGTGCGTTCTTGTCACGGCGTGGCTATGCCGAAATGCAGTCGGAAGGGCAACACACTCAGGTAACAGAAATGACTGTTAACTCGTTTTTATTATAGATAAAGACACATCCTCCTATTTCTGTTCTAGTTCCTTTACAGAGCAGAAGCAATGGTGTTGCAATCCAACATTTCTTGTGGCCAACGGTCTCACATCGCTGCTCTTTGCCATGAACTTCACGCTGCCGGAAAAGTTTGCTGCATTTCAGCATGAACTATTATGGTAAATGCAGAAATATGAAAAAAAGCCTAATCCGTAGTATAGAGTTCATAAACAGAGTCCCTTGTGGTTTAAGCCACTTCTCAGAGCTGGTAAGGGGGAAAGATCAGCTCCCACGCCTTCTGCTCGCAGGCTCCCAGTTGGAAGGAGTAAGAGAGGAGCCACAACAAAGAAAAAATACGCTGGCTTAATATGGAAGTAGCATGCAGAGAGAGATGAAACATAGTATGAGAAAGATGACATCAGATTTAAAGAGAAGGAGGAAAGAGCCATACAAGATTTCAGGGTATAATGTATTTATAGAGGACATGTAATTGGAGAGAACAAACTGCTCTCTAGAGTCAGGCATTTTTGACCAATGCTGGTCAGTGGCTCAGCTTTGTGTTAACTGCTCAGGAGCAGAAAGTGTCATTGCCATCCACAGCTACATAGAAGAGAAAATGCTTCATTGGTTACCTTGGGATAATGCAGCAGTAACTGGTAACAGCTGCAAAATTTGAGTCCTGAAGTTCTACCCCTGCCTTTCCCTGAGCCCGTGGCAGAGGAGCAAGGAAAAGGGAAGCATTTCCAGAGGACTTTTTGCCAGGTCCCAGACAAAGAATGACAAAAAGCAGAACACGAGCAGGAAAGCAGTCCCCACGAGGTCATCTTCTGATGTATTTTGGAGCAGCACACTGAACAGAGTAATTCTCTCTGCAACTTGTAGGTCTCAACCTTTTCTCTGTCTATTTTGGGATCCCTAGGGATACATAAAGCATCCTGTCCTCTTCTGGGGGAATCCGTGTTAAAATAGACAAAATAATCCATCCGTGTCATACTCAGCAGTTGACTCATTTCAGTGAGGGCCTTGCTTACAGGAAAACATCTCATCTTCTTTGGAAAAAATACCTATTAATTCACTGAGGGACAATCATTATCCCAAGTAAGAATTCTAGATTTATTTTTTTTTAATTAAACAGCCGTAGCCTAGCCCAAAACCAGAAATTAAAATACTTGAGAATTATAATTTAAAACCCCCTTTATTTTAAGATTATTAAAAGCTGTAAGTTTAAGGTAGTCATCTATAATTTTTCATCTAGTTGCATAATAATTTAGAGACAATCGAGTAGGTAAAATGGTAAGTCATTAGGGAACATGAACTGCACATGATTAGTAGTAAATTCCCTGGAAATGCAAATTTTAAATCATGAATAAGAGCATTTAAGTAACTGATTTAATTTCTGACGTCGAAGTTGCTAATAAGATACTCCACAACCTGGAAAGCACTATTAAAGCCAAGTATTTTCCTGCTGTAAACGTTCTGCAGATTGATTGTTAGCAGTAAAACCCTCTCCCCCGCAGTGAGGTTTGTGTACCAAACCCAATACCCCACAGCAGCAAAATGCATCCGAGGAGATTCCATAACTTAAAATTGTTCTTCTTGTTACTACCATTAGGTTGCGAGTACCTCACGTTGACTTAATACAGCACAGAGCTTGTACCAGTCTCTCTGGCTTTTGTAAGGGATGCAAAGGGTGATGGGTGCCTGTGCCCCTAATGAGCTGCATAGCAGCAGTTCTCACACAGGCAGTTATTGCAGAGTGCTCAACTACGACAAGAGAAAGCCCAGGCCTGCAAGGGCTCCTGAAAGTTCAGGTGTCCCCAGATAATCTGCTGATAATTTGGACTACTTAATACTTAACTACAATAATAATTTGGACTACTTCTGTCAATACCCAACCCTGACGTTAACTAGTTCCGAGAGTTCTGACTTCCTTTTAACCCCAATGCATTCACCACATTTTGGGATGATGAATGACAAACCTTTTCCAAAGTGGTTCCTGTTGACTGCATTATTCTTATGCAGCAGAGCCAGGGCAGCAGTAGTAGTTTAAGGGCTGGAGTCTCAGCAGGAGGTCCCACTTATATCTTTACCCCAAATCAGCATGCCTATGTATCTATCTTTTCCTCATGAGAACCTTAACATTTTTGTTAGGAACCATCAAGATATCTTCAACTTATATGAAATGTTATCTTTTTGTCAGCTGGGGAACTAACTCTGCACTTTTGTGTCCGGTCTGGGTAGGCACTCAAGATGCAGAAATGAGCTGGTTCAACTTCTTACTGCAAACACTGGTACTTGAATCCAGTGTGTCATCCTCCTTGTAAAACAGTATTGTAAAACCTTATTTCAAAGAAACAGCTTAAAGCAATTTCTAAAATGCAGAAAAATCAATTTATTATATTGAGAACATCAATTGCAAGAAGTCTTGCAATGCATTCTCTTCATTCAAAGTACAATACAGTACACTGTTCTCCACAATAAGTTACATAAAGGCAAATTTTATGTACATATAAAAACAATCAGTGCCCAGAACTATTTGCAAAGCATGTCTGCTCTTCAGAAATCAACCATTTGCATCTTTAGTTGCCTTCAGAATTCTTGAAGCAAACCGAATTCATAAGCAGGTCTTAATTACCTCGTTTGAGAAGGGTTTTCAACTATTTCTAAACTCAGTGGAGACCATGCAAATGGTTTGACCACTGAATTAGCATTCTCAGCATTCATTCTATAAACAAATGTATTAAAAATGAGGCAAGCCATATGGTAGCACATAAGACAACACGGAGAAAAATGACCTGCCTGCATTTAAACTGTTTATGCATCCCAAAAGGAAAGTAGGGAAGTAGTAGTGCCATTGTACAAGGCACTAATAATGAGACCACAGCATAATTCTGCTTATGCATGCTCAAAAAAACAACCAAAACAAAACAAAAAAACAACGGAGGAGAAAAAAAAAGCAACGACAACAAAAAAGCCCTAAAACCCCTTCAAACTGAAAAAGTGAAGAATAAGGCTACTAGAATAATCAGTGGAACGGAGAGCACTGCATAAAGAAAGATTGTAATAGCACTTGTTTTTTCAGTCACTGAAGCAGCTAAGACTGCCTTCCAAAAACATGTCAGGAAAATGCCAGACAGAGAAAAAAGAAAGCAGAAGGACAATGCTGGCACAATAGCAAGTCGGTCTCTAATAAATTTATACAGGAATGAAAAGGTGGTTCCTCAACTTAAAGGAAGAGATCAGGACCTTTGGCTGAGGAGTGGGGCCAAAAATCTTTAAGCAAACAAGTTTAACAGCACAGCTCAGTTTACAGAAGGGATTCTGTGGTGGGGCATCTGCTACAGGAAAACACCAGACCCAGAAGCGCCCAGCTGGAATGTTCCCAACTTGTGCGATCCGCCACCGAGCTAAAAAGGTGCTGTCTCTTTTGCATTGTGAAATTACATTATATACTCTAAAATTCCACTTTAAAAAATGTTTTCATTCCCCTCCTTCACGTTGATTATTCTATACTCAACCACGTGAACGTGCGTTAACAAAGCAAATGCAGCACCAGGCCCCTGCTGTGTAATCAGCCACCCGAACAGTTGCCACACCAGCCAGCACGTCCTGCATACCTTTCACGGTGAGATTCTTTTTTCACACCTTGCTCTTGTTTCTACAACGGGGCGTAAAGTCACAGGTGCAGTGAGACGTACAGACTGAAAATACTCAAGACAACGCAAAAGGTGATTTAATTTAGTATTTAAAAAAATGCAAATAGAAGACTTGAAATGTACCACGTGGCAAAGCGTTCAGTTGTATATTCCACTGATTTTTTCCAATCACTACTGAAGATGCTTTCCTTGAACTACACAGGCTTTCCCATTTGAGGTGCTTGAACTCGTAAGATATGTAGGTAATAGCCTAGCAGTCAAAGAGCTACTCGGAAAACAAAGAACCAAAAACCCTCTGAACTCTTCTTCACTGGAAAAAAAAAAAGAGAGGCACTGCATTCGTAAGCTGAATTAAGGCTGTAAAATGATGCTGGCTCATCGTGAATTCGCGGTCATCAAACGTCACCCGGGCGACGTTCAACCCGCCGCTTCGCTGTTAGTCCTGTAAGCCTGCTTACGGAGGTGAGTCTCGATCTCCTCCCTGAAGACCAGCATCCCGAGGTGCGAGTGCGAGGCCTCGTTCATGGCTTTGGACTGGATACACATGCGATACTGCTCGGGGGTGAGCTCGTCCGCGCAATGTTTCTCGTGCCAGAGGTGAAAGAGACCAGGGACCGGTGTCCTGATCACAATAAGGTCACTGTGCAAGTACTTCCTGTAGAGGTGAACGTCCTCGACGCCCCAGCCTTTCACTTCCAAGTCGAAACCCCCTAGAAAAACAGGATCGGAAAATGTTATCTCGGCACACAGGCAAGCAGAACGACGCTCCTGGTGTAACCTATTAACGCATGTGGTATGACGCACCAGATTAACTTGAAGTTCTCCACGCAAAACCATGCCAAACTGAGGGAGAGGAGCTGCAAGCGTACCATGGTCCTCGGCAGCGGAAACCATCCCGGGCACAGATCGTGCACTGCTGGCTTCAGAAAAGCCTCTTAGAACAGCGTCTCCAAACTGCATTATGCATGACATCCCACGTGACAGCTGCAGAAAACCGTGCGTGAACCTCGCTGGCTCCGCTGTTGGGTTATTTTTAGCCATCACAAAGGATTTTCGCAGCTGGAAAAGGAAGCAGTCCCGCACCGTATGAAAAGCCCTCTCTGAAAATGCCAGCAATGACTCCATAGGTCGCAACTCAAAAAGCTGGATGAAAAGAAAGGCGCCTGTTTCACCATGTTAAGTTCTCTAGTCTTTCCAGGACCACGGTGAAAAAAAATCAAGCCAGACTCGTGCACAATCCCACAACTGTAGAATTGTGAGGTCCTCATGTAGCATATACCACACGCATGGCTATGTGACTGCTGTTTGAAAGCAGCCAACATTCAACCCATTATGCAGCACGTAGGGCTGTACCGTTGCCCCTAGCAAACTGTCTTCAAGATGGCCTTCCAAACGTAAGCTCACTCAGTTTTAAGCGCATGCCACAGGGGGGTGCCAAAGCACATTTCTAAACCCTCCGACGACATTCAAACTACTCAGCTGAATTCATTTCCGTTGAATTCATTTGAATGCTGCTTGGCTACGTTAGTGGTTCAAGGCAGAGATAGGTTTCTTGAACCAGATTCGTTTGTTTCAGACAGGCACAAAGTGCAAAGCCCGACAGATTTGGGAAGTTTTACACTGAAATGTCGCTGCTAAAAATACGGTGACTTTTAACAAACACTCTTCAGATGGGACATTAAAATCTAGAGAAACTAATTCAACTCATTGGTCAAACTGCTCAAGCAAGACTGACTGCTGGGCTTGGGAAAATAAAAGAAATAAATGCAACACTTTCCCGCCATGAGGTATGAACAGAAAATCAATTTCTAAACAAAGAAGATGTTATTTTTATTTTTTTTACAGTTTCATCTTACCAACAGTCAGGAAATCTGTCCGGTATTGACAAGTCATCCCAAAGCCAAAGTCCCGCCAGAAACCAGAATCCTTCTTATGCACCTGCAATGTTAAAACGACGTCACTTTGAGTCACAAAACCCACTGAAGGAGGTACACCACACTTGGTTTTGTAGGAAGCTGAGCTCTTCCAATCATTTGCTCAGTGCATAGAACACTTCTAGTATTTGTGTGTCACACACAGATGTGGGCTTCCTAAATTACCTGCTGCTCACTTCACCCTTAACTCTCTGATTCCAACTACTTACTCCCACTGCAGTTTCCACGTTTACCTTTCTGTCCCAGCACCTCTAGTTTCTATGGATCTGCTCAGACCAAGCAGTAAATTAGTGGTAATCTATTGCCAGATCATCTGTTCTCAATACTCCAATTCCTACACAATTTCGAAGGCCACATTTGTCCCTTCTTGTTGTGATATGACAAGAAAAGTAGGTTTTGTGATTGAAGTCAGCAACCGTGAAATCATTTGATTAAAAATCATAAAGTGCAGAGTTCTCAGGCAAGAGCTCTCTCCTTTCTCAGCTTTGACTACCTGAGGCCATATGCACAAGCTTCGCTCCTACTTTGAGTAGGATCCCTGCAAAACCATGTAGAGGGTAAGGGTTATTACGTTTTAATTCTGTTTTAGTAAGGCTGTGTTGCCCTCTCCTTTCTATCCTCCAAATCTGTCTACCTCAGAAGTCCCAGCTGCAAAACCTGACTTCATTTATGCAGTCTCTTGAAAGAGTCAGGCTGGATATTGACTATGGCCACTGCCTCTTCAGGCAACCAAGACCCAGAAATGCAGTACTTTTCTCTTTCTCCTGAAGCCCAAATGAGCTGTAAACCCATTCTCTTGAATGTCTGCAGGGTTTATTTATTATTTTGACTACAAGCTTCCCTAAAAAGCATTCCAAAAGCAAGATTAAACCAGCAGCATAACAGCCGATGGTTCTGGCAGGTGCTGAGTGGCAAAGGTAAAGAAACAACCCGTACAGAGTACAGTTGTCCACAGCACCAAAAAAGAGACTGACTGAACATCTTAGCTCACCTTGAGTTACACGACACACTTCCCACAACTACCTTGGTAGCCAGGAAAGAGTGTCAGTGCTGAGGGAAGCTCATCAGACACTTGACATCGGGTTTTTTTCCTTTCACCATTTCTTTGTTTACTGGATCATAGACAAAAGTTGCTGCTGTGTTGTGACACTATCCTCCTAAAGTACTGACTTTCCAAGACAGCATTTAAGCAATAGATCAAATCTACCAATTTCATTTGATTAACAGCATTTTTATTTATTTTTTTTTTTCAATTTAGGTAGAACTCCCAAGTTTCTCTAAGAATGAGTTTTGTACTGTTTGATAAGCTCTTCTTTGCCCATAATGGGAAAAAGTGTTTAGATACCCACCACCAAAGGTCATCAGATATCCCAAACAGACTATTAAGTTACACTTACATTTGTTTTAATACAAAGCACAACTAATTCTATCCAGAATAAATCATGCTGCTTACCAATTGTTGCTCCACAGGGGGTGGTATGTCTTGGTTGGCATAGACAACAGCAGGATTATAAAGGCTGAATACCACAGGATAAAAAACCTTTTTCCCTGGAAGTCAAAGGTAATTGTTACTTGCTGTGGATGTACTTACTGAAGGCAAGAGGAAACTAGAAATGTTCTCTTCATGTAAAGTACTAGCTAATAACCATCCAGTGAAAACAAATAAATATAAAATCTAACTGCTAGGATTTCCCATTTAGGTAGCCCATAACTTCTAGTGGGGGAGAGCTCATAGGATTAAAAAAATTAAAGAAACATAGATGTACACATATTAATATATACTCTGGATTTGAAAAGTACACATATTAATAGGTAATCTCTAGGTGCGTGTATATATATACACACATTTATATACATATAAAATATCATATATATATCACAGCATCACATTAGATGACAGGGAAAAAAAAAATCCCTGAAATAATGGTATGCAGTAAAGCTAAAAATAACCAAGTCCAAGTAACTCCTTGCATGGCTTGCATTCTGTGAGCTTTTGTCTTTTGTCATTTAGAAGAGTGTACATGTAGGAAGTCCTGCAAAGGCATTAAGAATCATGAGTATTCTGATCATGTCGTGACACCAGTTCTATGCCTATTACAGAAGCCCAATAAATATTTTTCAAAGATGTCTTGCTTTGCCAGTGCTTCAAAGATACTGACTGCAGCCCATGAGAATACTCAGCACCCTGATTTGGGCATGAACTCTGGAGGTGTGAGAAGCACTTTCAGATCTCACTTGAAGCAAAGGTGACAAACTGTCAGCATGAATTGTCAAGCAGTCTCTCAAACTCCCTTCATTGCGAAAGCTCACAAGATGCTCCTCTCCAAAGTTTTTCCCATACAGCTCATTTCATGAAGTGCAGAGGCAGACAGAAATTAAAGGGAAAGCAAGAAATAGAATCCAAATATCTGGCTTGCAGCAGATTTTCTTGTCTGTTTATTATGTGAAGAAAAAAAATATCTATTCATTCCAAATGGTTTCTGGCCACAACAAATCTGAACTAAGAATAAGCATTAAAAAAAGTACCCAAACAAATGTTTCACAGGAGAGGGTCTTAAGGAGTACACTTGTTAACTCCAGAAAGCTTTCTCTTTCTTGGCAGAAGCCTGTAGGACAAGCAAGCTTCATACAAACTTGAGATAAAAAGGTGAGAAACTTTTGGAGCTTGGGATGTAGGTGTGGAATATTAGCTCAGTCTCTGTAAGGAGCACATTGTGTAGCTTTACTGAAAATCATTTGTATGTCATGAGTCTTGGCCATGTAAGTGAGAGAAGACACAAATCAAACTTATTAGATATTTCAGTGTAGCAATCTTCTACCGTAAGTGCTACATTGAGTTGTTATATAAATTTACATGCAGTCTAACTGTTAAAGCAATCAAACTGTCCAGATTTTTTTAGATGCCCAAATCTTAAGAAAATGTGAAAACTGTATTTACTATCCAAAAGACAGTGTGTTCTTAAAATAAGTTACACTAAGGTAGAAGTTTTTTCTCAGTCTAAACACTATTTGTCTTTTTTCATTTTACTAGGTACTTGGCTGCTTATTGAGTAAGCTCCACCATTCAATTTAGTTTTCTATATGCTCAACAGACCTGAGTTTAAGCCAAACAAGACAAGAAGACTCGGTTACGTACCAGGCTCAGCATTTAAGCGACAACTGTTGAGGAACTCAGCCGTGAAATAAACATCAACATCACAGAAGAACATCAGCACCTCGCCCTTTTCCCAGGCTCTAGCACCCACGTCGAGTCCCCGGCCTCGGTTGAACTCCTCATTCAAAGAGACGATCGTGTAATTGTGGAAGTTAGTTTCTCTAGAAGAAAAACCAGAGCCAAATGCAAAATGAATCCAGAGGGAGGGTGGCAGAAGGGACCATTTATACTTTTTCAGCATTTTACAGTAATTTCATTCTGGAAACAAAAAACCAAACCAAACAAACCAACCAACCAACAGTTAAATTATCAACATGAGAAAACGTTCCACTTAGTTGTCTAGTTTAAGTGTTGCCTGTTTCAAGTGTTTCTCAGTTTAGACGTTGTCAGAAGATGGACTTCAGTCTTACTGCATCATTTCCCTTTGCATTTAATCATTTGGACTGAAAAGGCCTTTTGGGAACTGATGCCAATTACAGTGTTTTCTGAAACTACAATGCCATCGTAATTCCCCTCCAGACACGAGGGCAAATGGAAAGCCAGAGTCTTGGCACCACCAAGCTCAAGAGGCAAAAGGCCATCTGTGTGGTGGTACCACCATAACCCAGTCAGTTTGCTTCTCCTTGCTATTTCATACCAGTACCACTCATTCCTGTCCTCACTGCAGGAGAGGGAAAAAGCAGCCAAGGGAGACAGGAAATACACCTGGGGAATATCACCAAGCAAAGTGAAGTGTCTACTTTGGAGACACTTCAGAGGGCGATGCGCACAGAGAACAGCATGATAACCCTCAGCAGCAGCCTGGCTAAGAAGATAAAGAACCAGATAAATGCTCAGTGACTTTGCAGCGCTGAATCTGACTCGACGCTGCAAGGAGGACATCTCACAGTAGGTGGCAGAGAGGACTCAGGAACAGAGGTGGCCAGCACTTAGCAAGCTAGGTGCTAGGGAGGCTCTGCAGGAAGAAGGCAGAAGCACTCCTCCCTTCCTAGAGGACTGTGCTCACCAGGACAACTCACCCTTGCATTTTAAACCAGTGACACAACAGCCCATGCCCAATACTTTTCATCGAGCAGAGCCTTACCCAGTGTTATGAGGCAGGGATTACACGAGGGCCAGTTTATTCTTGGCTAACAAGGGTAACAGGCTCCCAGCTCAGGGATGAGCACAAGCACTCAGGAAGAGAAGGAATCCCTTAGCTACAGGGTCACAAACACTGGACACCTGGCCAATCCCTTGGGAGCAAAAAAGAAAGGCACATTTGGGAATTTTACATCTATGTTACTGTAAAGCTATCTGCTGAGACAGCCATAATAAAACAGTGTTTAAAGTTGTTTTATAGCACAGGGTAAGTGTGTGCTCAATTACTTAGAGGTCAGAAGGCAAAGCTCAGCTTCTCAGACTCTGCAGACTATCAGCTTACTTTGACTACATTTCCTTATCACTAAAGGAAGATGATTTTCCAGTGAAAAAAATATCCAAACGTACATCCCAGTTCCGAAGAACTTTAATTCTGATTGATCTGTTAGCCTAACTGAATACTCACTGTAAGACTCACCCCCGTTGTTTTTTGGACTGTCAGACAGAAACCTCAAAGCCACTTGCTTAGTCTTTTTTGGCCTGTGACTTGATTTTTAGCAGTCTTTGGGAGACTTTTGCAACTTACGCTGTAAAAGCCCAACCAAAAAACAGCATGCTGTAAATAAAGCTTACTTTTCCAATTAACCCATAATGGACTACAAACATACTTTTCTTATTTCATTCTTTTTAAAGTTATGAAATGCCAACCAGTATTGTTTGTATTGACTGCCACTGGATCGACACGCTTACCTAGCAACGGATTCTAGGATGCCTTTTACTTCTGTTAGCCCATCTTGTCCAAAATACACCACTGTGAGATGAACACGCTTATCCTGATGAATACACACATCCCTATAGGCACAAAGATAAGCTGACATTAATAATTACTTGCAACACAACAGAAGCTTCAGGTACTTAAAAGTTATTGCATTTAAAAGCATTAGCAGAATTACATACTCTGGTCAGACTTCAACTAGCTTGTAAGAAAAACAAGGAAAGATGTTCTCACTCCTCTTTCCCCACCTTTCCAATTTGAATTGGAAGGTTCCAATACTGAGTGTCTCATTCCAACACCTTTTATAAACAGCAGCTCAAAAGCTAATGTAATTACAACAATCTTGAACAATGTTCAAGATCATCTGTGTCCAGGTTCACAACGACCCTGGCATTCAGTCTAAAAGAGGTTTTGGTGCAATTTGAGAGCACCTTACATCCCTTTAGAAGGTTCTTACCAAGGCAGCTGCTACTAATAGTTGCAACTAAAGTTAGAATCATTAGTTCTGTTGCAAATTCACCAGAACAGAAATCCATTTTGAAAAAGGAAACAAAATACTGAAACTCAGCAATAGAGCTCATGCACCTACCTAAAGTTTTGCATAAACTGTGCAAATGCCTCAGTTCTTCCAGCAAGAGGAACAATAATGTTAATGATTGATCTAGAAATATCGACTGTTTCACTCTTCACTTTCATGAGGGGTCCAAAAGGTCGGAACAAGGTGACATGCCTGTATTCCATGCCATCCGTCTTCTTATAGAACAGCTCATACTGTGTCCCCTTATCTCTTTCTGTACGATAGTAACCTGAAGAATAAGTCACACAAGTAATTTGTAAAGTCCAAGATCCCAGCAATTTTATTTCAGAAACACTGTTTTTCCTAAGAACTATAAAGAAGTGGAAAATAAAGCTTTGGAGGCAAAGTTTCTGAGTTTTTCCCTACAAACAAACAAACACACAAACCATCACCAATCACAATCACCCTCCTAACCCTCTCAGACCAGAGGTGAGTAACAATCCTAAACAAACTCTCGCTTCCCCTGATTCTTAGAGACCACAATAGATTTTTGTGGTCCTACATCAACTTTTCAGGCACAGAGATAGGTCTTCCCAACAAACAGAGAATTCAACTATTTGCTGAGGAAAAGGATGGCTAACATCTAATATTCCTTGCTATTAAGCCCTTCAGTAGGGATCTTCCCCTGAGCTAGCCCACAGTAAAAGCTGAGATCATCTGGACAGCAATCAACACAACCCAAGCTGTGGGCAGAACAAATGACACAACAGCTCGCTTGACAAAGCCTGCAAAATCTGAAATGTGAATATAAAAAAAAATAATCTGTGTGATAAATGCTGGAATGCTTTAAAATTGTTTTCACTGCTGACCACTGAACTACAGTGCTTTCTATCCAATAAAGATGGTAGTGTTTTACTACAGCTGTGGTCCTCTCAGGAGGTAGGCAAGGAAGTTTTCTACGTATCTGTAACACTGAGAGAAAGCAATACCAATCCTCTATAAACAGAATTACTTATTTAGTGATATTTTAGTCCTAAGGGGTAGGAAAATCTATCCCATTCAGAACACGGTCCTTTCATTTAAGGACTAGCAAGGAAGCAAGTTAAGCTAACAGCCTCTACTTTTATACCACAAAGGAAAAAAAAACCAAGACTCATCTGTGGCTTTTACTGACTGGAGCTCTGCATTGTTAATTCTGTATCTATACCACCCTGAGAGTAAGAAATGGTGACAGGAAATATTCTCCAGCAAAACCGCCCTATGTTCATCCCGTCTCTGCTCTCCTCTCATCCACAAGGAAAAAGCATATTACAAGAGAAGAGATTTAAGCTACACTATGAACGAAAAAAACTTTCAGTTGAGCTGGCCACACAGCCCGTTGAGAAAGTAGTGAATCCACATGCCCAGGAGCAATGAACACACCTGTCTTTATGCCACCCAACCAGGGTGTTTCCATTCTCTTGGCAGGCCTCAACTGCACCTTCTCCTGCAGGCCAGCCCCCAAAGCAGCTGCAATCCTCTCCCAGCCTCCCTCCCACCCAGAAAGAAGGTAGCAGGGCACAGGGTGACACAAACGGGTTGTCTTTTGTGCTCAGTGTTGATACTGTCCTATTTGTTGTCACTTTTTTACAACTGGATGCAAGGAGTCAAGGAATGTAAAGGGAGCAGCCCTCAAACTTAAACAAAAAAAACCCCCCAAGTTGCTCTCTCAGGAACAAGAAAGATGTGACCTTACAGATTTGCTTCTCTCCCCACCCCTGGGCCTCCATGCTCCCCTCCTCCCACCACCTTCTCATTCAATGCAAGCAAAGCAATGTGTACACCACCTCGCTGCAACTTTTTATCCCTCTATACCCTGGGCTCATTTACGAGTCCTTTCCCTCAATCTACCTCACTCCCTCCGTGTTCCTCTGCTCCAGCCTCCCTCCCCAAACCAAATCCAATTTCATGCACTCACGTTCCCTCCTGTATCTGCCCAACAATCTCTTTTACAGCAAGCTCCCTATTCCCCTCTAACTTCCAACTCTGTAACGCACTTTCCTGCAGGTGAGTGTGCTCACCAGCAGATCCCATGGGAAACGTGGATGCCCACCTCGTTGGGTCTCTCTGGGAGACAGGGTGTAGCAGAACAAGCTGGTGCCATCACGCTGGAAGTTAACGGTGACTGAATCTAACCTTGCAGCTTAAATGCTTCTCACCTTTTGAAAAGTTTGGCAATGCACTTCTTCAAGAGACAGAAATCCACATTTATTCCTTTGTGAACAGAGCTGCGTAAAATATGCACCACATTTTTAATACTCAGGAACAGCATGACAGCTTCAAATCAGTACTAATTACAAGGACTGAAAAGAATGTCTCAAACAATGGAAGTCCACAGTGTTGACTGTCAGAAGCGGAAAAATATCTTAAATTCCTCTCAATCCTTTTCCACTCAAACACTTTGTGCAGCTTAGTCCAGCACCGTAACTTGAAAACAGATTCTTCTTTACCAGAGCAGCTGATGCAACACGGTGTTTCCACACCATATTCTCATGCTAAACACATCCAATACTTTGCATCAACACTCCTGAATAAATTAACATTCAATATTGTATATTACATTCCTTCATCTGGTATCCAGTAACTGTTTACAGATGAAAATACAATTTACAATGACAGTAAAGCTTTTTCTTTGTCACACTTGCCAATAGCTTCAATCAAAGGATAAGCTTACTTGTCAGTCTACAACAGAAGGCTGTATAGTAGAGAATAAAAATTTCTAGACAGAAGTAACTTTTCTTCTTCTTGTAAAAAAAAACAATAAAACACCCCAAAACAAAACAACAACAACAAAAAAAAACAAACCAAAAAAACCCCCACACAACCCACTGCTGTAACTTTATGAAGTTACTATGAGCTAAACTCCATAGGTAATCTACTAACTTAAATACTTTTATAGAACTAAAGCCTCTATACACAGAGGCCAGAATTTAGAATGGCCAGAAAAAGCACTCGCATCTGTTTTATTTTTCAGTGTATTCAGCTTTTTAATGCTTGGGACTGACTCATGTAATAAAACCTGCTAGCTCACCTTCCAACTAGCACACACTGGCTGCCATTCAAAACAGAGCTCTGTAACCAGAGGTAAAAACCAGCAGAAATAATTTAACAGCTGTTAGTCCTGGTCCAAGATTTAATCCCTTTGCAGAAGTTCTGTTTCTCACCAAGCAAATTAAATCTTCGGAATACTGGAGATTAATTACTACAATGAAGCCAAAAAGCCTCCTCCTATTGTGCCAAATTCTATTACTTGTTTCACAACCACAAAGAAAGCTACCAAGAAAGTGTTCGGTTTATGGAATTTCAATACATTAGGTCCTGATTTTGTGTATTACAATTCCCTGTTGAAGTTCCCAGGACACTGGCCAGTGTCTGGGCTTATGCAGGACGTACTAACGAGTGTGTCTGCATGACAAACAGCCCACCAGCCCACAGCGTTCTGTGGATGGCAAGGACCCTGGAAGAGTTTTGACTTTGAGCTTGCAGCTTGGGATAAACAATTTTTACGTGCCAAGGACATACTTGCATGAGGAGTCTTCCCTTGAGATTCAGACCTAAAGATAGTTTTTGGACTTTGCCCAGTTTCAAGCGGAATCAGCAGAAGCAGAAATGTACCCAATCAGCAAAAGCACTTGAATTCTAGCAGATATTCCATAACAAGACCTTCAGTAGAGATTAACTAACTGCTAATTAGCTTCTGAAAAGGTGTTAATGCCACTGTTTTCCAAAGGTTAATTTTAAATGTCTATCCAATGGAAAAGTTTTTAAACTTTTCCTAAAATAAACCCGTTACACTGATAAATGTAATCCAAATAAACCAGTTGCACGGATGGTACAGATGCACATGAAGGCTGCTCACTGAGTTTTCTGTCACTATTCAAGACTTAATGTCACAGGTTTCTGAAGAAAGGGGCTAGACAGAAGTAATACTATTATGCTCTTTCCATCTTATGCATCCTTTGTTTCTCAGTATTATCAGACACTGTTCTCAAAGAAATGTAGTTTTAATCCAGGACTATCTTAAGAGTGTCCAATTCAGCAATTGGGTTCATTGTTTTTAGTCCCAGACCCCTTCGTTTGTGACAATACAGACTATTGCAACTTCCATTCTCTCTTGGGATACTGCTCAACCACGAGGTACAGCCTGCTCTTGTTTCTTATATACTTAGATCTAATGGATTTATTAAGAAAAAAACAAACCTCGGTGTGCTTCTCAAACAGCAACTACAGAATAAGACTTTTTTTTTAACGTCAGATTTTTATTCTGTTCGTACTAGAAATGTGGAAGTTTCATTCTGGGTTGTGGAAAAAAAAAAAAAAGTAACAATGCAGCAAACAGAACCCTGCAGAGTTGAGAAACTTGGTATTTTTTTTCAGCAAAGCAAGTCAGTTTAGCCTCGTGGAAAAATAATGCCAAATGCTAAAACCCAAGAACATCAGTTTGGCTAACATTCGAACAGGTTGCTCCCTGTCATGGACACATCTTCCTTGCACCACTGGTAGAATGCAAAATACCTTCACGTAGAGATCACAGAGGCTGAGCATGTAGCAAAGCAGCTGCATGAACAGTAAGGGCACAGAGCAATATCAGAGAAGCAACGAGAAAGTCACAATCCATCAGCAGGTGTTTTCAAGTTTTTTGGCCCATGAAGTATTAGAGTATTAAAAATCAGTTGATTCAGACTACCATGTGTTATTGAGTAAGTAAGTGTACTTTTTCACAAGAGTTTATTGAGGAAATGTCCATCTATGAAACAGAAAAGATAGACTAAGTTTCAATTCATGTAATTAGTCTTTCTAGTCGCAAGTGACACCAATACAAGTAAATCCTAACATACAGTAACAAAAAAATTCTTGATACTTTTACAAATCAGGACAGTGATGTTCCACTGCGTGAGCAAAGACAACATAAATGCTGGGGAAGAACTTCAGACATTCAGTAGTGATGAAGAGATACCATTAGGTAAAACTGCCTATAAGACAAAAGATTCAAAACTTAAACAGCCACCAAATTCTCTAAGGATTTACTAATACAACTTAAAGTACATACCACGGAAGATTACATAGCTCAAGGTTTAATCTAGTGTCTAGGAAAATAGCTGGAATAATTCCCAGGACCCAACACTTACCTACACTAAAGGTTAGCCTGCTGAAGTAGAAAGCCAGAACTCTTCTAGCATAAAAATGCCTGTTTCTAGTTTAGCTTGTGGCACAGTTTGGTGGGTAAATTTTTGTAGGTAGATACGTGTTACCCCGTTTTGAGAAAAAAAAAAATTCCCATATGTCAGGACAAAAGCAAAATCAGTTTACCTGTATGAAGTCTAAAATAGGCATTAACTAATGCATCATCAGTTTTCTCCTTTGGATGCCCTCAAAAGCAATCCATGCACCAGGTTTCTCTGTCTCTCGTTTCCAATTGTATAAAACTCTAGTCTTAGTCTTAAATCACTCATTACAGAATAACTGCTAGCAATTGAAGGGGATACAGAATTTAGTGACAAACTCTTGGTTTTCACTCAAGCCAAACTGCACAAACTGTTTCTCTAAATGAGCAATGCTAATCCAAAACCAGTTCAGTGGTGCTCTCAGGGCATTTACAAGAACTGTTATGACTTCAGCTGATACACCAAGTCTATCACGAAACTTAAACCCATCAGTTTACGATAGCTTAAGGGAGGAGTATTGTCTGAATGGAAGGACAGCAACTTTCCATTTGGACTTCCACCAAACAAGGATGCACAAACTGACAGATGTGGTAATGCAGTAGAGCCCAGTCACAGGGCTGCAGGGCAAGGACCTACAGGTACCACTACCAGTTGGTTCCATTTCTTAGCTCTAAAGATTTGGAACGATAGAAGGGGGGGGTGGTGGTGGTGAAGAAAGTGTTAATATTCAGAAGCTGGGTTGTTGGGTTTTTTTGCTGTCCCAGTGTCTATATCAGCCAGTAGTATTCTCACGTACATGTAAACACAGAATACCCACACAACCCACATCTGTCTGAAACAAGACACTGGCAGATATCACTATGGCTAGTTGCTGACACACCCATATGAGCTACAGCATAAATACACTTTAAGTGCTGCATATTTTTTGTATGGTTCCTATAACTATACCTGAAGAAACATCCTTTACAGCAAAAGAAAACTTGCTCAACTTCCAAACCCAATTATCAATATACTGGCATGAACAGAGGCAGAGCTGTAAGTACAATTAAGGTCCTACATCTCCTTGCTTCCTTGGAGGTCTTGCACTCATTAAAAGAAGTACACTAAGAAAAATGAACAACTATTTCAGTACTG
This sequence comes from Actenoides lindsayi, assembly GCA_025331215.1. Classification (NCBI taxonomy): domain Eukaryota; kingdom Metazoa; phylum Chordata; class Aves; order Coraciiformes; family Alcedinidae; genus Actenoides; species Actenoides lindsayi. The sequence goes on along the minus strand of WTSP01010725.1, from coordinate 18,884 downwards.
GTTAAAAAAAAAAAAGAAAAAATACATTAGAGTATAAACAGTATCTGAAACATTAAAAGAAAAGCAGCTGTTCACTTAATACAAACAGAAAACAATTAAGACTACAAGAATGACTACTTCCAGATAAAATAATATGGGTTTAAGTGAAAATTGTACTAAGAGCCTAACAGTGAGCTGGCTGTGCTGTACTGTGACAGCTGTGTGGATTCCATGCCCTGCCCCACCTTTGGAATGAAGAAGAGTACTTGCATAAAACTTTAAACACGGTAGCCGTTAAAAGCAGAGACTTTGTGCACTACAGACCGATTACATCATCTTGGCCTGAAAGAACTGATTATTTCAAGGCCAACGGTACTTTTCTCCAGCATGTGTTTGCTAAAGAGTGCAGACATCAGTACTGCTGTGATCCAGAATCCCTTTTACAGTAATGCTCTTATAACATGGTCCAGCTTTTGTGGTTTTGGGTTTTTTTATGGCAGCATAAACTGTATTTAATACTGTAACTACAAAAAAAGAGACACTAGGGCAGTTTTTTATAACACTTATCTCCATCAGCTTACACTGTACCTTGAAAGCCAACTTGGAATTATCAGTAAAACATCTCTTAAAGGTGTCACTAAATGTTGAAAGCATAACTGTTATTTTTGTTTTCATAATAACGTGTTCTGGAATTAAATTTACAAGCACTAAAAGAGAATTGAATAGAGAACAACAGAACAGCTCAAGATTGCACAGCTCAATGAACCCCACAACTGATATAACATGAAGGGTCTTACTCAGGATATCAAGCTCTTCATCTGACATGACCAGAACACATCAGTGCAGCAATGCTCTCCCTCCACTCTAAGTATGCCAGCTCTAGGAGAGTCGAAGGCCTGAGCAGTTAACTAAAAGTGGCATAGGGATGAGTGAAGGAAAAAAAAACCCTGTAGCTTCACACTCAATAGCTTAATTATACTGAGCAAGAAAGATGAATCAACTTCTTCCTCCTACTGCCACCAGTTTCACCGAAGTCTTTCAGTTATTAAATACCATCAGCAGTTGTGCCACACTGACTTCAGCTACAATCAATTACGAATGCCTCAGGATTTTAAGCGGTTACAACTTCCCCTGTACACTTCTTGTGGTGAGCCCTTCTTCTTGCTCCCCATGTAAAACAGAACATAATAAAGCAGTAATCTTCTCATCATTAGAAATACAGTTTTACTGTGTAATTACTGTTCAAGACTATATTCAAGTAGGTGAACCCCCTAGAAATACAAAACACCATTAAATGCATGTTTTGACATTTTGTGAACTGGTTGGAGAGCATGTAATAAACATACCTTCTATGAAATCATTTTCACTATACAGCTGCTTGTCTCCTACTCCGTCATCTTCATCTGGTCCATCTTCTTCATCTGGATTATTGATAACTTCTAGGCCAGCCTCAATAACTTCCATCAACTCGTCTCGTTTATCCTTTCTAACGGGTTTCTCCTCTGGGTGCCGAGTGAGCCCCATCTCCAACTGGAATACTTTCATGGACGTAAAGCTTTCAAACGGAATGACACCATATTCACTAGGCAGTTTGGCCCCCACGCTCACTTCAGCTTTGTCAATTTGGGAATGAAGGAACTCTAGGAGATCATTGGATGCTTGCTCTTTGGTGCCCTGGTAGTTCATGCCATTGACCTTGGGGCTCTTTTTTTCCTGCAGAGATTTCAATTTATCACTCATTTCCTGAAGCTCTTGCTTTAACTGGGCAATCTGACGTTTCAGACTGGTAGCGCGGTTTTGATAATGCTCTTCTTGTTCCTGCAAGAGAGCTTGATAGTATTCTTTACCCATGTTTTCACCTACGACCCCAGGTAGAGATCCATTACCATCTGTTTGCGGAGCACACTCGAGCAAATACATGAGCAAGACTAAACTGAATAGTAAAGCAAGGCCCACTAATAGCCAACGAGTCCTGGCTTGAATTACCAAGCCTCTTCTGGACATTCTCATAGGATTTCCGTTGCCAATCCCAAAAGATGACTTATCTGCTCATGCCTTCCAGGCAACATCACCCCAGAGTTCAAATCTTAGGGAGAAAGCATGGCTGTCATAGTTACTATGAGTTTTGATAAAGTGGCTGATGAGCAGTTTTCGACCTTTGCCTTAATCAGGTGTCATTGCAGAGACATAAATGTGAAGGTCCCATGTCATCCATAACCATCAACTGTAAGTTTGGTTGACGCCATACAATTTATTCAGGATTTCCTACCCCAACCAAAAAATCCTGCAGAGGGGGAGGAAGGTGGAAGACACCAGCACTGAGTCATATTTCCATTTTCTAATTTCAGCCTAGTTGAAGGGTGTTAGCCTATTTGAAGTTCAGTGAGGAAGTTCTGCAAAAGTAATTTTATCAGCCTCGAATCAACAGCAATTTTCTTCTCCCATTATGTACGAGTGAGAGCAACGTACAGTTTGGTAACAGTGAATTTCATTGGCTAGTCTGGCTTTTCCTGGCACTTGAGTATTTTATTCCACTTCCCTTCCTTTCCTTGTAATCTGCGGTTTGAGTCAGCAAAATGAAGACAGAACCTACAATTAAAAGAAAGGTGGATATTAGAACTACGAAACAGGCGGTCATTTGGAGAAACATGAACAAAGCCGTAACACATGGGAACAAAGGATTGCTGGTGGAAGGGGTGGGGAAAGGGGGAAGGGGTGGGGAAAGGGGGAAGAGAAAAAATTAGTTTTTTCCACTGCATTACCCATCAGTGATTCCCTTTGACATAGTGGCTGGAAAAGAGCAATATGGACAGTCTAACGAAATACATTTTTCACATAGCTAGCTAAAGCACTAAGAGTGCTTATATTCTCATCTCTCACTTCTTTTAACTCCCCCCATTCCTTCATTGGTTTTTTCCCTCTGTGGGAGGAGAAAGCCACCACCAAACCCCATGCCCTTCTACTAAACTATAAAAAAAAAATTCCAAGAACTATTTTGAACCAGCAGCAGCAGCAGCTTGCATTTTCATTTGCTTTTACTTCAAGTAAGTATCTTTCAGGGAATAATTATTCACTCATGAATAAAGTATTGCTGATATAAATATCAAAGTTCACAGAAGCAGTATTTCAGAATACAGCAAATTCAACAGAAATTCAAATTCAAACCCCAATTCCTGTCTGATGAGAGGGAGCCTCAGACTATCCATTGACTAACATCTCCACTTTTGATCTGGGTAGGCCAGCGTGAAGAGGTGTTGACTGTTTGCATGGGACAGCCTCTTACGCTGCCGGCCAAACCAGCTCAGAGGAAAAGGCAAGGGAAAAAGAGACCACAGTTACGCAAGGGGAGGATACCAAAAATCCTACTTGGCAACAGTAGTCAGCAAACCAGTTTATGGGATTTGATGATTTAGCTCTTTATGCTGTGATAAAGAGCTAAGAAGTAAACTCAAGTCGTCCTAGTCTTCTTTCTAACATTAATAGAACACTTATTTTCTACAACCAAGTTGTAAATAAAAGTGAAGCCCATTAAAATTTATCCAGGTATCTACGAGCTCTACATCCATTTAAGCTATGTTTTGTAAACATTGCTTGGGGGAAGTTCTGGGACTCGTGTAACTTCGGTTTAGTTTCAGTATGCTTATGAGACGAGAAAAAAATTGCCCACTCCAATACTCCTTATATACAGGTTATACTCCTTATATACAGATTGTTACCCAACACTGCCAGCAGCCACAAATCCTGTCTTCCTCCGTCCTCACAATTAAGTCACAATGCTCTGATGCAGACCATGTGTTTACAACACCTTCCAATGTTTCTCCACTAACATGTCCTTGCAGCATTTCCCCCTTCCCATTTGGCTTCCAGAATCCACACTGCTTTAGTGTGAACCAGGTACCACATATCAGTGCCATCATGATATTTAGCCACCTTATTTGCAAGAAAGCTCCGATGACAAGGCCTGAAAGATTAAACAATATATTCACACCACCAACACCAATGCCTGCCATAGCTGATCCCACGTTTGCCTGCATCACTCACACTAAGTTTTGCAAGAGCTGCACACCTTGGAGTGGTCCAGCTGAAGTCTAGGAATAACTGCTTCAAGCAGTCCTGTATTTCTACTGCAGAAGTCCTTGCCTATGATGATGCTCAGGAAAAAAATAGTTCCATTATGTAGAAATTCTTAATACAGCAGCTTAAAGGTAATAGTTAACTGAAACTGTAGATTTTTAAACTTACGTAAAGCTGCTGGACACTCTGGCACAAAATAACTTACAGCTTTATCAACTGAATTCTAGATGACATCCTTTCAACTCTAAATAAGACAGAAGTTAGTCACTCCTCACCGCACAAAAGAAACTGTATAAATGCAAGTTAAATGCCTGTCGAGTGATCAACACCAGATGTATCCTCAGACTATTGACCAGGGTCCAGATGTGGCAAATCAAGGGAGACAGGAGAAAAAAAACAGCAAACAATCTACGGGATAAAACCAGTTTATAGAAATCATGTAAAACCATCCCATGCTTTCTTTCGTAGCTGAAGTTGCCTATACGATGTTTCTTTCAGATTGCTTTCTGAAGTCTTGCTCTGTTAAACCACAAAAGGTGAAGCCATGCTTAATAACAAAGATCCACATTGTTTCTCTAAACCTGGATAAGTGTGAGCCTCTACTCAAGCCACTCCATGCAGAAGCTGGCACATCTCAGACTTGCATAAAATATTGATCAATCCAGTCCAAACTCTTTTTCACTGCGCAGCCTTATTACAGCTGTCAAGAGCAGCAGCATTTTGGCATTGCTGCATACACAAACACAGATACTGTACCACTACAGAAATCACCTCTTCAGGTTACGGAGAGCTGCTTTTGGTACCGGCGACAGGGTAGGAAGCAGGGTTGAGAAGCGAACGTTGTGGTTTTCCTTTACTATCCTCCTCACTTTTAAGGGATAATTAAAGAAAATGAAAGCATGTACCAGAAAGCAGGAGCTAATGTTTCTAGTTAAGGCTGTCTTAAGAGATTATCTGGGCTACCATGGCACAGTTTGATTACGGGCGGTGCAGGCAAACCCCAGGTCATCACCCAACCTCTAACTTAAAGCCACCTAAAGTCACACAATCTCCTGCTGCCATGGGCTTTAAACAATCGGTAACTGTTGTTAAGCAATAAACAGACCTCCCTTGAAGCTGGGACATTAGCCTAGTAGGTCTTTATTCAATTCTTGCCTACCAATAAACTGCCCTGTGTTCAGCTTCGATGAGTCACTACGTTTATTTAGGTGTCATTCACGTCTTCAAAGCAAGTGACAAGGGATTTCCTGATGTGGTGCCAAGAGGACACAATATACCAGGAGATTAAGATTTTCTCAGACAACAGCAAGGGACAAGGAAAGAAAACTCTTACTCTTAACTGCGGCCAAATGTACATCGTTACGATAAGGATGGATTAAGAAAGTCAGCATGTCTCCGCAGGGATTTACGACATGCACTGCACCACCAATCCAAGAACAACAGATTATGAATGACTGCAGATTTCTGAGCCTTCCTACTTCACCTATTTATGCCAGAAGGCTGTTTTGTGGACCACTGCCTTAAGGGGTGCTTACAGCTGAGAAACAATAAGCCATTTCAGAAGCTAGAGAAACTACATGTCGGGGGCTGTAGAGAGCTTGCTGGTTCTTTTCCTTCTGGGCTCTAATTATTTCCTCATTAGCTGAAACCCTTTTCTGGTGAGCTAGTGACAATCTTATTAACAGGACAGTCTTTTTTGCATAGAGATAGGTCTTGCCTATTTGCCTTGATCGCATCACACAGAAACTGTCAGAGAACAGACATTTTTCCCCACTACGGCTTCCCTTTAAAAGCAAGGAATGTTTGTGCGACTTAGGTTAAACAACATTAAAATTTTAAATCGCAAATGGAGAAGGGAAGGGGTGAGGTAGTTTGCTAAAGCAGCGGGGAATAAGGCAATCTGGGTATCTCTTCCCCACCCCCTGTATTACTTCTGCTAAGAAGCGTCATCATAAAGGACTGGGACGCAGATTTCATCTCACATCCTTCAAGGAGTGAAGTCAGTAAGAATCGTAACTCTCATTCCATCAGAAAAGGAAGGTTTACAAGCCCTCTGTTTCATTACCCTTTCTTTTCAGAAAAGCGCTACTTTTGCATATTTACAATGCAAATTTGATCAGAATTAAGTCTGGCACAGCACTATTTTAGGAATTCCAGCAACTATATCCAGGCTGCGGAAGATGATTACAAGAGGAAGCAGGCTGTGAAACCCCAGAATTAGCAAAAGCATGCAGGATCCCAAGAATCACAATAGGAAAGTTAATTAAATGTCACACGGTACATTCCTAAGTTTATAAAAAAGAAAAATAAGTTATGTGGAAATAAGCAATCACACCGAAGCCCCGGGGATCAGCGTTTCAGTGTTTAAGTTCCAAAATCTTTGAATTGCACATGCTGATATTTGACTTTATTTCAATTCTTCGAAGCAAGTCTATGTGCAATAACTCCCTATGATCTCCAAAGAACGAGATACCCGATTCTTACACAATGCTTACAAAAATCTGCAAGTCTTCCAGAAGCAACTGGTTGCTATTCTTTCTGCATCTCCAGGGCCTTATGTATATTCAACTATGGAAATGTTTCTGTTGCTTACAAAAGAGCTCGTTGATTCTCTAAGCACAAGGGAATAGACCAGCATGCTAATTGAAAAACGCTTTTAAATTTGTTTTTATTATATTAGCATTCTGTTTTGGTTCCTTGCTACAAAGGAGGAGTATGTTCTAAAGAGGGGGAAACATTCACACTTAAGAGCAGTGATGGAATTCAGCATGCACCTAGCTTCATGCCAGACCCTACGGACATTCCTCATTTTAGCATGTTCTACTTCAGACATGTCCTTTTCGTTCAGCATGCCCTAGATGGTCATAGTTTAGCTGCTTACGAAATTCCAGCTGATTTTCATAGTTATTTTGTTGTTCCTAATTTCACCCAGATGCCACAGATACTCACTGTCTTAAACCCCCTCCACACACACACACACTTCTCTCGCTGGCAAGTCATACAATGCAACCGTAAGGTCCAGCATCATCCCTTGGATATTCCTTCTTGTTATGAAGAAGAGTGTCACTGAAAACAGAACTGCTTGTGAACGGTAGAGAAACACGTGCAGTTATTTCCTCGCTTGCTGAAACCAACACAAAGCAAGCTGACTCTTTGCTGTCACGGACAATCTTTGCATATACCCTAGAGGGAGAAACCTCAAACCATACCCGAAGTATATAAAAACACAACGTCTCTGCTTAGACAGTCTGCTGATGTATAGCCTCAGAAAAGACACAAAGACATTTATTCAGGGCTTTGTTATATGGTTCTAGTCAAACAAGTACCAAAGTCAGGTTTTTCAGCTGTTGGGAAGCAAAAAAAGAGAGAAAAAAAATACCAAGGGAATAGTTATGTGCCATAGCTCTCACTTTCCACGGAAAACTCATCTTTAGTCTAGTATCCCACCCACATTGGACTGCCTGAAAATAACATGTTTTTATCACAATTCCACCATCTGACTTGCTTTCAGTCACAGCTCTGCCTCCCATGCACGCAAACAAACACAAGTGAACTGCTGAGTTGAAAGTCACTACCAATTTAAGGAAAGAAGATCTACATTCAAAAAAAAAAAAACCCATCAGGAAAGTGAACATAATCACAAAATATTTTAGACCTTATGAGTTTAATAACAAATCCTGAAGAATTCTAAAGCTGTGCTCACACATCACAACCGCTGCTGACAATAAATCACACCATGCAGGAGCAGCCACTTATTCTCAACTTTTTGAAGGCTTAGGGGATAATACACTGTTCCAATTCACCACAAGGTGCAAGCTTAAGTTTGTAAGCACAGAACCGCAACTTGCTACTCAGGTTACCTGACTGACGGTAAAGTGAGTTTTTCTTTCAGCTGCCTCTTAGGATTTTCATTAGAATTTCCCCATGTCCTCCACTGTACCTTCCCAGCATTCCCACCATATGGCATACTACCTTGGCATGCTCATGGGGATAATACTGTACAGGATCAAACCTGTAAGAGCACACACCAGCACTCCTGAACAAGACAGAGCAGCTTCTGCAAAAAGTTATTTTTCCAGACACTGAAGATTTAAACCAGAAGTCCAAGAGTTTAAAGAAAAAAAAAAACCCAAACCAAACCAACATGACATCTATATGCCTTTGGAGACTAGGTGACAGAATCAGCTCTCCATCACATCTAACTTAACCCCCAAATCCGTGATCTTCAATTCTTATAACCTTATCAGCTCCACTTGGTTGATAAATATGAAAAAGGGTTGCATTCAGCTCGTGTCCATCAGTCATGCAGCAGACTCCAAGCTGTATCAGGTGTGCAGTCACCTATGCTACTGCTGCCAGCCCTACCTGCCTGCTTATCAGCTAAGAACCCAGGATAATGCTGAGCTATCAATCTAGTGCTGCTCCTACCCACTCGGTTTGGGATTTTCATCTCCCTTTGCTTGCCTTGTTATAAGCTCCCACTGGTAAACACTGACAAAGCTGGAGTCCTGGGGAGGGAGGGCAGGGGGATGACCATGGCCACACACTGATCACCGAGCATCTGACTTCATTTCTAATTAAGGACATGGAAAAAAAAACCAACCCAAACCACCCACCACACAGTCAACACAAGAACTACTGTGTACATTATCAACAGCCGGTGATGGATTACAACGTGCTCAAGCATATCTGCAATAGGTAACTTCAGACATTTGCTTAGTTCTTAAATGGGAAGGAAAAAAAGTTGATGCCTTTGGCACAAGGATCATAGTAGTACTCACGGTACACCAGGAACAAGCAGTTCAGGAACGGGAACCTGCAGGAAAAAGTTACTTCAGTGATGAGTGACAACAATCACAGGATTTATTACTCAAAAAAAAATAACATTCCCTATGTTTATTTTATCAAAGCAACACTGTGCTTTTGCCAGAAGAAATGCTGCGCTCCAAAATAAAAGCCTAGTCCTCCACAACTATCCACTATCACATTAGAGACTCCAGCACCCAGAACCCAGAGTTCCTTATCTCCCTTCTTTCATGGAATACATCAACTCATTCTCAACACCAGAGACTTTATAAATAAGAAATACTGCTTTTTTCCAGGATCAGATCCTGTTTATCAATTGCATCTTTTCAGGTGATGCAACTGAAGCAGCACACTTCATTCTAACCTTCTTTAAGAAGAAAGCATAGAAAAGAGTAGGGTTTCATTTTAATAGCGGTGTTCAATCATTGTAAGATCGAGTCTACCTAGGCTTAGCCTACAAAGAACAATCAAGCAGGTCTTGCTTTTTAACAGCCTTCCCAAGTCCCCTCTTTGCAATTTCTGCCTTGGTTTACAAGCTCACTGGCATGTGTTTTTACAACTGAAACACAGACCGTCAGAGCTGTGTGAAGGATCCACCCTGCCCCTGCACTACACATCCCTTCCTCACACCGCATACATGACCAAAAGATAAATCAGCATGCCAAGCTGACAGAAGAGTAAATAACACGGGGTTTATTTTCCCCACTGTCAGAGAAAACCAGCAGAAGGTGATGTCCAGCAACACAGAAGTGGTCATATTTTTGCCACAACAGTCCCTGGAAAAAGCAGTCGTGCTGTCATCCTCAAATGAAGCCAACACTAACTGTACTGAAATGGTTTAAATGCAATTCTTACGTAATCTACTGTGAAATAACAAGGGAAAAAATGGCCTTTTGCTGAAGCAGTTTTATCTCCTTTAAGTTCGAGAAGCAAGTTATCATATAGCCCAGCATTTGTTGTTCCTACACAAAAGCAAATCCATCACATAGTTAAGAGGACAAATGAAAGAACATTATTCACATTATTTAGCTTACACTTAATCTAAAGTAAGCAATGAGCTTATGAACAAGAGCCCTGCTTTGGCTTCAGTGAAGTCAGAGCAAGCCCATTTGTATGGAAACTGCTGAACTGAAATTAGAACTTGAAACCCAACCAGCTACACCTTAACTGTGCTGCTCAGTATTATTCCATTTCAGATAAGGCCAAGAGATAAAAGTCAACTCATGGTCGCTTTGCTGTTTTTACAGAGAGAGACATCTGCTTGGCAAGAAAGAAGCTAGGTAAAATGTCCTAGGTAAGATTAGCTGAAGGAGTTGTTTGCTTGCTTGTGTTTTATTATTGTTATTAAACAGCTAACCTGAAAGACTCGCTACCTTCAACTTCCACACAATAAATAACTTTTCTATTTTATGCGCCTTTTCCTACAGTTCATACTCCTTAGCTTTGGGTTTTTTTTGATTGTTGTAGGCATTATTCCTCTTTTTAAGTTTGGCAAAACCCCCTCGACCTCCAAACGTCAAGAAGCAAGTCTTCTTCCCCTTACTGTAAGGGAATTAAAGAAACAGCAGTATTATATGACTACACTATTGGTTTCTAAAGTTCAACCTAGAAATGGGAACAAAAGTACAAGTAGCTACCTTAGAACAATTATCTTATATAGTAGTCTCTGTCAGAGCGAATACAGTGAAATCTTTATACTCCTTTCAGCATGACAGAGCAACAGCTGCAGTGAGAAGCAGAGATAAAACATATGATGCCCAGTAGTCTTAAAAAAGGTAATGCTATGAGGGGGGGAGGGTATGTGGGGGGTGTGTGTGTGTGCAGGAAAACAGCGTTGCAGAAGGACAGAAAAATCAGTTACACTTAAAGTGCATCACCTTAGAGCAAATGAGGAAAGGTCTTTTGTTTACACCCAAGGTGTCTGTAAACACCTTCCAAGGCCCCTGATAAATATTTCTCCCATACAAGATGAACATGCTCCAGCAAACACAACAGTAAAAGGTAACTAGTGATCCCAGCTTGGGTGCATAGCATTTGCACAGCACACCTGCGTTTTCACTGATGCCATTTTCTAGTCATTAAAAACCAAACACTGAGAATGACTTAACTTGCCCATTTTTGGAACCTTAGGAAGCCAAACCAAAGAGCTGAGAACCATGTGGCTCTCCTGGAATTGCTTCACCTAAGCACCACATCTAACTATGTCCTTAGAATCAAGCCACCTTCTGCTTTTTCACATCTTTCTATCATCCAGTTCCCTATGTATGGAGATCAAGACAACCCAGTTACTGTGCCCTGAGCGTAGTGAGAACATGTATGCCAATATATGGAAACTCTTAGGCTACTTTTAAAGGATAGCTGTCATCCAAGTTCATATAGAGTCAGTGGAAATGCTGTAGAGCAAACCAGATTCCCTCGGAGGCTCTCAAGGGTACCTAATGGGCAGCTGTCACATACAGATTCCTTTTTTCTACCCTATCAAGAGATGGAAAAGAACTGGTCTTAGCCAGGGTGTTCTTTCTAACAGTTCCACAGCTAATTAGTCAGCATTTTAAAAAACAGTTAGAGACTTAATCCTGTAGAGGACTTAGATTTTCTTTTTTTTTTTTAAACTTTCTGTAATTTTTTCTGTGATAAGAGCTGCACTGTTTAAGGAGGTAAAAAATCCACGTTATGATGAAGCTGTAGCTGTTGAAGTGAAAACAGAATTTAAATTCTCAAGTGCACACGATTTTCTTAAAAAGATTCTCAGAGTTTTTTTAGACTTTTCAAATTATTATCTGCCTTAGAAGCAGAAATGTAGCAGAAATGTATCATTTCTTTAAAAAAAAAATCATTGGACAACTGTGCAGCAAGTACTACTACAGCAACTATCTCATTAAAGTTATGATTTTCTGCCAAATTCTGTGTATGTGGGGGGGGTACACCAGACCAAATAATATTGGCATAGAAATCTCTTCCTTGCAAGTTGGGAGAGCAGTACAACTCCTGAAGTGACCGACTGACAACACTTCTGTGCATTCTGAACAGCTGGTAGTTCAGTTTGAGAGTTTTAAAAGATCCAAAAACCACTCTCAAACACAGTTTGATAGAGAAATCCTGAGAAAAACGCTGCCTCAAAAATCAATCACCCCGAAGTTTTTCTTAAACTGAATCAGCTCACGTGCGTTCCTATGTGGCGCTCAAAACTGAGCTCACTTTGCTTCTCCTCAGTCTAAGAATTGAACATGGAAGGAGGAACAGAACCTACAAATATTTTTAGAATGGCTAAAAATCAGCGTGGTAGTGCTTTCAGCACGACAAATCAGCCATGAACGTCTCACCAGAAGTGAAAGCTGGATGCCAAACAACTGAGAAACATCTGGTACGTTCCAAAAGCACAGCTAGATGCACTTATGTCATCTGTAATTTTTCTATTTGACATTATAACTGAGGATGGGCTTACCCTTAAAGAACTAGCAATACCAGACTTCACTGAAAGCAGAGAAGCTAGCAGCCTGTCACAACTAGCTATCTTGATACTCTTATTTTTTTATTTTTTTTTTTTTAAAGTTGCCTTGAAAAAGACACCAGTATGAAAAGTAGAAACACCAAACACTCCACACTTTGCATTACCGTGCTCCATCTCTGTTTTGTTTTTCAAGACCCCTATGTCAGTCTTCAGACCACCTGGATTGTCTTCCCTCCACTTCAAATCATGATTCGTAGGGGAAGGAAACCAGTTTCTGTAAACCTCTGTTGTGGTTTTTTGCAGGTTCCTTGTGCCATTAGTCTGTTGTCCTCACATTCCACTTATTTTTTGTATTTATTTTGTTTTTTGCTTCACAACAGGGACATAGAGGTTGCTAACACAGACACTTTTTGCAAGTTATTCAGAGTGCCACATTTGACACACGGTGCCATCACACTTTCACCTCTCCACCTAACAAGGTAGAACTCTTGCATAGAAGCTCAGGACTTCACACAACCAAGGAGCCAAACTGAAAGACTGCATTGTGTCTGAAATCTGAAAAAAACCCCAAAACAATACCACCCAAAAGCAAACCCAACAAAAAAACCCAAACCAACAGCCCCAACTTAAAAAACATAGAATCATAGACTGGTTTGCATTGGAAGGGACCTTAAAGATCATCTAGTTTCAACCTCCCCTGACATGGGCAGGAACATCTTCCACTAAACCAGGCTGCTCAACACATCCAGTGCTGGAGCATCCACAACTTCTCTGGGCAACCTGTTTCAGTGTCTCACCACCTTCACAGTAAAGAACTTCTTCCTAATTTCTCATCTAAATCTGCCCTCTTCCAGTTTGAAGCCACCCCCCCCTTGTCCTATCACTACAAGCCCTTGTAAAAAGTCCCTCCCCAGTTTTTTTGTAGGCCCTTGCTTAGTAGCATTTAATATGTTAACATATTAATTAACATGTTAAAATTCAGTCCTGTTCCAAACACTGGGAGTGCTGGGGCAGAGTTTTCCCTGAAAACATCTTACTGAAGCACTGCTTCCAGACTGTGCTGGGAAGAGGCAGGCACACCAGTCACACCAGTCTCTGTCCAGATGGCACTTGACTGCAACTCATACTCATTCTCCTACTTTGCAAACTGTACATCTCTTGTGTAGAAGACTTCTATCCATATCAGAAGCTCCCAGACCACATGAAAGATGGACTGAACTACCATCACTCAGCAGTCTTAATTTCTACTCTAACACAGCAGTAGGAAAACAAACAAGCCATCTGCTGCCCCAGGGGCTGTGAGTAGCAGCAACAGTGCCGACACATGGGGTATCATTTTGGACACCACTGCTTGGGGAAACCTTTAAGAGACAGTAGAAGTGCTACCACGAGTCATCTGAACACTACCACCCAAAACACACTTCCAGGAGAGATTTTACCTCATAGAAACTGATTACTTCAGCCCTTCATATAATTCCAGAGACTCTAAACTGTGCTCCAGACTAGAATTTTATATTTTCAGAGCATGCTTCAAAACACAAGCTCATTCACCTCACGTCCTCTGCTTTAATGCATTTCCACGGCTTTAAGGCAGTAGCATTCCCAATTAGCTTCATTTGCTTCCCCTGCATTGCTGCTCAGCACCTGACCTTGCAACAGCAACGCAACCCAGAGGAATGAAGAATTATTTCTGCTGTTTCTACAGAGAAGATAAACAGATGCAAACACCAGGCACGCTCTGGAGTAGCAGAAAGTCTGCCTGGTTAGCTACCTTGCTACAATAAAATATCACGTTAGATGTCACAGGATATACCCCCAACATCTGCAAACAGCATCATCTGCAACACCTCTGTACAACAGCATCTCGGTCATCAGCTTTAAAAACCTCCTGGCTTCCTGCAGCCACACACCTGCAAGCTAGAAACCATCCTTCCGTGACCTTCTCTTGCAACTCACAGCTGGAAAATTATTAGGACCCTTTTTCCTTACAAGATTATCTGGGACTAGTCACCTCCATTTCCAAACCCTAATCCGTTAACACACCATTAGCCTAGCTTTGTAGACAACTTTTTACAGAACTCGGGTGTCCTACCAATTTGATCTTTGATGAAAGCACCGATTCTTGACAAAAAGAATGACTAACAGTGAAGACATGTTCATCTCCTTTCGTGGTTGATGTTCATTTGTCAAAGTTAAATATGAGAGGCAAATATCTATACAGGGATAAAACCCCCCCTATGTTCCTTATCGATTTTATTTTGAAATATTTATTACAGGCAACTATAGTATTTCCAAGTCTACCTTTAACTCCCAGCTGTTCTGCAATGTATTATTTTACCTTTGAACACAGGAGAATCAGTCTTGAGTTATGTTCAGATCAATGACAAGAGAGGACTGTTGCCTGTGAAAGCCACTAAGTCTGCTGCAGGACCCTTCTCCAGAGGATTCATGAGCCACGCAAGAACTTCACTGGTGTTCTACAGCTGCAGTAGCAGTTTCCTTTAACAGAAATTTCCTGCAGTACCCCAGAGAAGAGTAAAATTACTTGCCTTAGTTTTGGGGAGAAAAAGTGCCAAGTGTGTCTGCCCACCCAACCCTCACCCAGCATCAGTTAAGTCATCACCTACACTGCAAGCTGGCTGCGCTCCTTCAGTTCTGCACATTTCTTCTTTAGGCACCTATTCCACACCTGCACTCAAACTGCCACAGACAGTACCCCTCCATCTAAGCAACGACTGAGGTCATTTCTGACCATAGTAGAGAAGCTGGTGGGAAGCCTCACTTTCAACACCAGGACACATATGCTGGGTGCTGGTCCAGGCTTTCCAGACAGCTGCCCTAAGTGACATCCCTACCAGAAAGTCCACTACCAAAAATATGATGCTCTTCCAGAAGCTGCTTCATCAGGGAAGCAGAGACACTTAGTACAGAGGAACAAGAAAGAGGAAGAAAAACAGCAAAACAGACCTGCCTTTTAACACCCACTCCCTACACCAATGAAAGGCTCGTTTAACACAAAGGTGAAAGAAAACCACAGACCTTCCTTTTCTGTCACCTACCAATACAGCTGTCAACGACATGATCCTCAGATGCATCTACTGAGGACACAAGCTCATCCTCCACCATAGGCCAGGGACACAGTGTGCAGACCAAGAACTTCCCAAAACCATAGCAAGGGCTACAGGAAACCATCAGCCCCAAGCGTGCTGGAAGGCACTTGTGCTGCAGGTAGCCCCTAAAGAGTAAAGAGGCCAATCACTATAATTACTTTTGATTACAGCTGGAAATGATTAAGAACAGCAGGAAATGGTTAGATTAAAAAAAGTACACGCAAGATTTCCTCACACGACAGCTTCATCACCCCAAATCATATCCGGATGCTCTGAACTTAGCTTTGAAAAACTGATGCTTCATTGATGCTCTTAATATTTGTACTCCCAGCACTGGCAAAGCTTTGACAGCTTTATCAACTAAGAGTTTTAGAGCGTGTAATTGGTGAATAGGAAACACCTTTAAAAACAGGTAAGGTAAAGCAGAGATCATTCCAGGATATTCTTCCCACTATACTCCACTCTGACAACTGTCTGCTGCCAGCCCTACCATACACAAGAGAGCAGCAGTACGGACAGCCTAGTGCTAGTAGAGAAAGAGTACAAGCTTCTCATATGCATTTTAGTGTGCCATATTTTCACATGCAGTAAAATCTTCCAGGATTAGGAAAAAAAGCTCATTTTCCTTTCCCCCCCCGAACCTCTAACCTTTAGTGACTACATACAGCCTGCAATGAGTATCTAGTTACTCTCACTTTTTCAAAAAAATAAAGTTTTATCAGGTAGCAGTGACCTTCAGAACCACCAGTTTAGATTAGCTGCACCACAAGATGCAAGATACCCAAGCACTATTAAGCTGTCTACCCTGGCTATCTGCATTTTTAGGCCTATGCAAGATACCCACGGCCTTATTATAATTCTTTTTTTTTTTTTTTAAACAGGCTTAGTTTATAGATGCACCTAAAGATGTCCTCAGACAGTATCCTGCCCCACTCCTTTTGTGCCAGGAGGCACTCACGACAAGGAGAGCTGCAACTGGCAGCAGTGATCCTGCCTTCAGAAATGTTTGTGGAAATCTGGGGTTTTTTTTAATCTTTATTTTTTCAAAAGAGCTTCATAAAAAAAAGGAAATTAAGTGTCTGAGAAAAATTTGAAAGTGTACAATGATTTTAATAAACAGGAAAATTCATGGAAGTTCTGGGCTTTTCTAACCATCACTCAAAATGAAACTGTTCCGGCAGGCTGCAAGAAGCGCCCTTCTGCAAATTCTTCCTACAAGTCGTGGCTGTAACTCAGAAGTAAAACTATATTCCAATTCCCTCACAACAGTACTACGTTTCTGAGCATCTTGTGAGTTACTTTCGTTTTCCCATTTCCAGCACTAAGATTGCAAGAAGATAATTAGTTGCCTAGATAAAGCACGGTGCATTTCTCTTTTTTTTACAAAAGCTATTATGCTCCTGAAACATTTTTCTTTCCATTGTGCCCTTTGAGAGCTCTTTTTTTGAAGTTTTGTTCTGTTTTTAAGACAGTCTCATGCTTGAAATCCCTGTCTATTTGTTATTTTTCCAAAAGCAAGATTATTATGGTCTCTTCCCATATTTCTATTCTGGAGGGCTGGTCCTCTAAGAGAGGAGAGGACAGATGAGCTAACTGAAAGCCAAGCACATGACCAGTTCCAGTGCCACCCAAATCCTTATCCAAAGCCTGAGTTTCCTCCCACCTCCATGCTCCTGCTTCAGCATTATTTAACAAGAAAATTCTGCAAGTCATGAAGCTTGCTTCATAATGACAGACAGTTTCCCAGTAAGAACAATATTGTGCAATTTGTTTTCTGCAGTAGAAAAAAAAAACTGGCCTAGTATTTCTCACACCCTCCTTCCCCTCAAGGTCAGTTTTATCTCTTTCAAAAAGTTCAGGTTATTTTAATCATCCTTCTTACTCAAAGGTCCACAGGACACCTCTGGCAAGCCCTGGAGTAGCAGACTGTGGTGCAGGGGTGGAAACTGTTGTGCCAGCTACAGTTGCGGGTTTTCTTGGCAACAGACCGCAGCTCCTTATTTAGCTGTGCCCTCAGATGATGTTTCTTGCTGACTAGGAAAGAGTAATATCTCAGGGCTAGAATGTAAGAGCAAATAATTTCAATTCAAGAATCACTTGGTGCAACTTCAACCATGATGCAGCAGCCTGAATGAAAGATTTGGAGTTTTCTGGTTGTTTTGGTGTTTTGTTTTTTTTCCCTCGGTGAGTTTTTTTGTTTTGGTTTGTGTTTTTTGTTTGTTTGTGGGTTGGCTTTCTTTTTGCTTTAGTAGGATTTTTGTTGGTTTTTTTTCCTTCCCCCCATTAAGTCTTAAGAAGTCACGGAAACAAAGTCAAGGGATCAAGAAGGAGAACTACGCTGAAGTTTTCATGGGTTTCCACCAGGAACAGACAAGATAAACTATTTGTGCCATGCAGTTCTGTACTTCAAAATCATTGTCCTGCCTTCCATTCTCAGCTTACCCATGGTTTAGAACAGTGATGCTATAGCAACACTCAGTGTGGGTCTCCAGATCCTTACGATAAGGACTTAATGGCAAGAGCCTCCCATAAAAACCTCAGGCTATAGTAGAAGCCCATAGCTAACACCCCATCTGCAACAGCACCTACCTCCACTGACAGCTACTAGGAATACTTCCAAGCCACTGTCTTTGACAGTGCTTGGCTATTCCTTAACTAGCTCATAAACAAAGGGAAGCCAGAAGTTTCCTTCAAACACACTGAAACAGGATAAGAACTTTCAGCTAGTGCACACTGGAAAATAAGAAACTGTCTTATTCATGGGCCACGGCATTTAACAGTCTCTAAGGGAAAAAAAAAACCAAAAGAATTTTCACTGTATGACATTAGCTCGAGGGATATTCACTCTGTGTTAAAATAACTTCACTCTTTTCTGCAGCTCTTCCGAGCACCCATCGGAGCAACAGAATACATTTATTCCTTATCCATCACCTACAAGCTTAGAAGAGAGTCTCAATTCCCACCCGAGGGATTTGAAGAGGATAAAAACCACGCACTACAAAACCGAGGAACAAAATAAATGTTAACCAAGCAGGTCTGGATAATACTTTCACAGTTTACAAGAGCACACAATTCACTAAGAACCTGGCTGACAAAGAAGAAAAGCAAGCAGGAGATGCAAACCATAGTTAAAACACATCTAAACATCCCACTGAAAAGAATTAACTGCTCTGTTAGCTTAATTTCTTCTGTTTCGGGGGGGGAACCTGGGAAGGGCAGAAGGTGGTGGCGGAAGGCTTGGGCTTTCTAGCGGTCTGAGGGAGATAAAAACGCAATCCCCAAGCGGGCCATGGGCTGGAGCGGGGAGAGGGCTTCCGACCGCTCCAGCTTTGCACGATCGCCCACTCCCCTCGAGAGGGAGGCGATGGGGGAAGCTCAGCAGCGACGCTTTCTGCGGGCAGGTTCGGCCTCCCCCCCCCCCCCGCCCCTCCCCCCGGCCGCCTCCACCGCCCAGCCCCCCCCCC